>JAFBJT010111450.1:11043-36883 GCA_016785325.1 Chascanopsetta lugubris | reverse complement strand
AAAGCAGCCCCCCCCCCCGCCCCCCCCCCTCTTCTTCCTCCCCTCTGGCCCGTGTGAAGTGCCAATCCAAAACATGAGGGAGGAGCAGCCTCTCAGTCTCAGAGCCGTAATCATATAAATAGCCTCTTTCTTTCAAGCTCCACGCCATTGATGCTCTGTGCATCTTGCCCCTCCGGCAGACCTTTCTACAGCCGCAGCCCAAACGCACTTAAGAGCATGTTGCCCTCCACGAGTGGGTGTGTTGGTGGTATTTGATCTTTGGTCCACCGTGTGGAGGGAACCCTTGTGATGCGTGCACACGTTGAAAGAGGCCTTTGTGGACTGCTGTTGGTTGTGATTCCACTCATCGGTCAGCTGTCGAGGACGAGGTCGTATGTTGTGGCGACGCGTGTCCCGAGCCAGATCCCGCAGTTCAAAAACATGACACTCAGCAGGCGCACAGAAGTCCGATAAACGCTGTGTCCACAGTTTCATTTCTACACGGAAAATATTAGACACTCCCCCCTCCAACTCTTGTAACACAACTGCATGTTTTTTTAGTTTTTAATTTATTCTCCAATAGTTACACCAACATTATTTTCCAAATGAAAAGTTGAATTTGTGAGTAAACGTTGCCGTTGGGTTCAATTCACTATATGTAGTTTTTCTGTTTCAGCCTTACATGGTCAGGTATGAATGGTAGCTTACAATGGTTAATGTTGAATAAGAAGAAGCGGGGGGGGGGGGTGCTGCAGGGTCCTAAAAAGTCTTAGAAAAATGAATTTTAAAGTTAGAAGCAAATCCTATAAAACTCTTACATTTGATGAAATCTTACACTCAGGGTCTTCTTGATCTTTCATGGCTCATTCTGTGCTGATTCTGGGTTTGTTTTGACAACAAATGTATTTTATAGTCTGTCGATGAAAACTACTAATGCCAACAGAGAACGATACCTTTTTAATAGGTTGGTGTCGTCCTTACTGAATCCAATGAATCATGAAGCCATGTGTGTCTTTGAATGACAACAGACGTCATCAGAACTGAACTATTTTCCGACGTGTGGGGGAGCGTTCATGTGTGTGTGTGTGTGTGTGTGTGTGTGTAAATAAGATAAATATGCTAACTTGAATAGTTGATTTAAGAAAAGAACAAGTTAGAGACCTGTTCTATAGGAAAGGTAACCTTCAATGGCGTCTTGTGATCTTGCGCGATATCGAAAACTGAATTAACTTGATCCTCCAGGGGGGTGTGGGGGGCGCAGCCCCCAAATAGAATGGCAGGGGAAACACTGCTGTGTGACAGAGCGCTCGTACTGGCAAAGTGTTGACGGGGGTGTGCGCGGATCGGACCCCCGCGTAACAGAGCCTGCATCTCTGTGTGCGCGAATGCTCGTGTGCGTCTTGTGTGTGTGTGAATGGGGGGGGGGGAGGCTGTTGAGGGGGGGGGGGGGGGGGGGGGAGGCTGTTGAGGGGTGGGGGGGCTGTTGGGGGGTGGGGGGGCTGGTACAATGGCGCTGCGCCCTCATTCCACTCTGTAGGAAGAGCCCTGTTTGAGATCTTTAACCTTTATTTGCTGTCGGTGACGCTCTTCCCTGCCTCATCACCCCCCCACCCTGACGCTCAGCTGGGTTCTGTGTTTGCCCCTTCGTTGGTGTAATAAGTGGAGCAGTCCGTTTTTCAGGCTGACCTGATTAAACACAGCAGCAAGCAGCCGCTCAGCTGAACCTATAAGTAAACATGGAGACGGACGTGTACATGTGAGGCCACTCTTTCCTGGTTCAAATGAGTTTGTTTCCGTTCATTTAATGCGGGATCGTGTTGGGTGGGAATTCTTTTAGATCAATATTGTGCACCTCCTAAAATGTACTGCATGTTGTCACAATACTTTCTCAGTACTAAGTGATGGTTCTACAGGGCTCGCCCCAGACATTTTGAATAGGATGGTGTTTGTTGACGGGGGGGTGGGGGGGGGGGGGTTAGGGTGAGAGCGTGTGTCTCTGCAGTGTTTCTCTTAGGTTTTACAGCTTCATAATCTTATAAACCTCACATGCCTTACTTTGTCAAAATATGTTTTTAATAATAATACAACGTTAATATTTGATCATTCAGAGAGGACTCGGAGGAAGCTTTGATTCAAATTTTAAAAAACGATGGATACACACTCACTTCCTGACTCCCTGTCTGAATCTGAATCCCTGATTGTTTGTATAAAGTCTGGATTATTAAGAACAATAAAAACAGAACGAAAACAAGTTAGCTCAGGTCACATCAGCCCTCTGAACGTTCATGTGACGATGTGACCACACACAGAGTCTATGAGGCACACACACACACACACACACACACACACACACACACACACCTAATGAGTGGAATAAAAACCCAGAGAATCCAAGACAAATATTGAAATATATGTTTACACATGCACACAGTCCTGTTTCATCAGGATGAAAAGACTGGATTTAAACAGACAGTGAACCGAACCCTTATTATTATTATTATTATTATTATTATTATTAGTATTATTATTATACTACTTATGAGTCCTGTCTGTATCAGACTGATCCCTCTGTGTGTAATCTGTGCGTAATGGATCAGTTGAGGTGCCACTGACGGAATCTTGCATGGAAACGTTTTCAACGCTGTGGCTCAATATACTAATGATGTAATTTTGAAGTTGAAGATTTTTTAATGAATGGTTGCACTTCCTGCCACTGACAGTCTTTTTGAATGTTTACAATTAATTTGTATTGTTAAAAGGTTTAAGTCCTGATACTTGAGTTTCACTGATTCAGAGAGAGCAGGCCTGATGGCATTATAAACTATGCACTTTTTATTTAAAATCTTTTTATTGTTGCACTAATGGTGCTGCTGAATTCACAGTATTATAGTTCAATACATTTTCAATAAATGGTCCAAATAACAAGTTGATTCTGTGTCTGTGTGAACTGCAGTCATACCTTAACATTCCTTAACCCTTCATTTCATCGAGGTGAATGGAATGACTTTCAGAAATTGAAGGGAAAGTTTACATATTACCCTTTACACACTTTATTTTAGTCGACTAAATCTACTGTAGTTTTCGTCGACTATAATCTTAAGATACTTCGTCGACTAAAACGAAAACAATTTAGATGACAAAATTATGACTACAACTAAATTACATTTTAATCAAAAGACTTTGACTAAAACTAAATCAAACTTTGCTGTTAAAATCAACTCTGCCACAAACTGCACACTTTTTTTCACTTCCTTATTGGGCTTCGTCCGTCTGCACTGGACGAAGCCCCTCGGTGTGATCGCTGATCTCCCACTCAGACAAACGGCTGTATATTAAAACCCAATCACTCGTTAACCATGCTGTGTCCTACTCTCACTGCTGAAGATCATGATTTCTTCAGGACTGGCTCATACGAGAGGAGCCCAGTGAGTCAGTGAAGATTACACTGTGACCAATCAGCAAGCAGATATGAGTCGAGGCATCCTGTCACAGCCAGTGTATTTCTGTCGGCTCGCGCCCACGCCCAGCGCCAAACTTCAGTCATGTGGCGGCCGGGTGTATACGCTGCACAGCTGATGTGCTTTTGAACTGAGCTATAGTTTGTGTATGTCGCCTGCTGTGGACATTCTTTGAAACCTTTACGAGTAGAGTCAGACCAAGATGGAAAATGTCCAGACAACTCAAAAAGTCTGTTGTTTATGTTTCTAATTTGTGAGACGTGGGAATGAAAAAGGCGTCAGACAGCTGATGACTGGGGGTCAACTCGGGACGCCGATGCGACGTTCAATGAAGGGGACCCATGCTGATGTTGGGGAAACAAAAAGATGTGATGTCAGCAGCGCTATTTGTTAATTAGCTCTGTCTATGTCGAGTAGCTCTACAGGAAAATGGAAACCTCTAGACCTGATTTTCTGCACATTTCATCAAGCCCGATATCTGGTTTCCCTCCTTATCTTTTCATCATTTCCATCGCTTCCCTCTGTTGTTCCGATCTGCAGTCGGCTGACGGCTCGTTCGCTCAAACGGTCCTAGTCTGGACCCCTCTGAGGAAAAAGCGCGAGTGTGTCCTCAAACCTGGAAACGGTGCATTCTTTATCCTCGTTATTTATTAACAACTAATAAACAGCTTGTATTTGTTTGGTTGTGAAATGTTTAAAGGTGCAGTGTGTTCGATTTGGTGATGTTGCGTGTTGTATCCGTCACCCCACCCTCACCCTTCTGAGCATGAAGAACCTGTGGTCGACTTCAGCTGTCATTAAAACTAGTCTGCCCCCTTTGACCTCTGTATAAACATGGCAACCTTCATGAAGAGGACCCCCCCCCCTCCTCCTCATGTAAATACAAAGGAACGGGCTCATTTCAGGGTAATGGAAAAACATGTACGTGATTATAAATTCATGAAAATGTATATAGTATATAATTGTTTTGTCAAATTTTTAGAACGACTAAAAATACCCAAAACGTACACACCGCTCCTTTAAGAGGTCTTTGTTATTACCAGATCTATTCCACTACATCTCGTAGGATCAGTGGGGTTAAAGTGTGTGCTCTCTGTAAAGTTGTGAGGAGGTGACTGTAAACAGCACAGACCTGGAAAATTATATTTAGCTTCCAGTCACATGACTGATTGGAGTGAATTCCCAAACTGAATAATGTATTGGAACATTCGGGGTGTGTATTTTTAGTGTTGGCAGGAGTTCCACCAATGTATGAGCTGACAACTGATGCTGTGTTGATATGAGGCCGAAACAGTGGAGGGGAACAATGTTCCCGGGCTTTAATTCTTAATACCACGTTCTTACAACTTGTCGACCCCCTCGTGTTTTTGCTCAGGCTTTATAGGGAGAAGCTAAAGCCGCAGCGTCGGTGACTGAGTGCTTCATCTGACAGCGAGAGTCTGTGTGCGTCTTCCTCTGCCAAAGTCTGCTCCAGTGCATTGCTGCAGGAGTGGAAAAGTTTATGAAATAAAGATCAGATGATGCTATTTTGGTGTTCTCCCTGCTTTGCCGCAGGGAGAACCCCCCCCCCCCCTCCATCCTGTCATAACATGGAATTGGAAATTAAAAAAGTACAACATAAGCCACTTTGGCTTGTTGTTGTCCACAGAGACGATTATAACGTCTCGATTGACCTTGTCATAGATTGAATGTCCTGTTTATAGGATGTTGCTGAAATTGATCTCATGAAATGAAATATGAAATAATCATATTCCCTTTAATTACTCTTTATTGAGCCCGTTTTTAAGGAGGGGCTTTTTGCATCCTCTTAAAGGTGCTTTATCTGGTTCACATCCTCTCACACAGTCCCAGCATGATGGATGTTTACTTGGGCCTAAGCCTTTGATGGATAGTGCTCATTGTCTCTGCCCTACATACAGTAGGTGTGTGCATTTTTTCTCCTTCATCCCATTGTTTTTCCCGTAGCCCCCCGCCTGAGAAAGTCCTTGCTCATCTGGCAAAGTCATTCAATGGGGGCCCTGTTTTTGACAGTTTTCCTTCAGCAGTCACACTCCTCTCGCCACCCCCCCTCCCCCCATCACCACTGGACTTTGTGTGGGTGAGAGCACCTGGATGCCATTACTGCATGTTACACTTCCATAAATAGTCCACATGATTCGATGGCATACACACTTGGTGAATCAAAAAGTCTGTTCTTGCCATCAAAAGCGCAGCCTCCATTCTTCAAAGCGGCGCCTGCTTTGACTCAGCAGCTTGATGAGCCATCATGGAACCCCCCCCCCCCCCCCCCCCCCGCCCCCGCCCCGCCGCCCCCCTCCCCCCCCCGCCCCCCCGACGAACGTGAGGATTTCACTGTTCGACACCCCCTGGTTCCCATGTAAGGCCGTCCAAGCTGAACACTGAAAGTGATACATAATATACACACTTGCACCATCCATCAGCACTGAGGGAGCTCCATAGATCCTGTTATATGTCACATGCTACTCAAAGACTTTAGCTTTGCATTTGTCAAAAAGGTATAGTGTGGAAAAGTCACTCCAGACTTGAATGTGCAGTTCACACTTTGACCTCAGAGTGCTCTGACCTCAGAGTGCTCACTTTGACCTCAGAGTGCTCTGCAGGCAGTTGACATTCACCCAGTCACACAAACATTCCTACTGTGCCTCTATTTTCAGCACTCTGTATCTATGGGACAGTGTAGGGTTCAGTGTAGGGTGTAAGGACACCTCAGCAAACGGGACGGGGGAGGTACCAATCTGACCCGAACCCGAACCCGAACCCGAACCCCCTGAGCCACAGCTGCTCCATCGTACTCTTCGAGGGTTTGTCCGAATACCACAACTTTTGTTTTGGTCCAGATACTTTGATTTGATAGCTTGTCATAATCTAGGACACAGTTAAAGGAGTATCAGCCCCTCACCTGTCTTCTCTTACTGATATGAATGAAGCCTGACCTTAAAGGTGCAGTGTGTACGATTTGGTGACCTCTTGAGGTGAAGTTGCATGTCGTATTCATCACCTCACCCACACTCATCTGAGCCTGCAGGAGAACCAATGGTAGACTTCAGTTGTCATTAAAACTCCAAGAATATTTAGTGCGTCCACTTTTATCTCGTAAAAACATGGCGGCCTCCATAGAGAGGATCCCTCCTCATGTAAATATACATTCATTGGCTCATTTTAGGATAATTAAAATACATGAATACAAATGTCAATATGTAGTTGTTTTGTAATATTTTTAGAAGTTACCAAAATCTTACACACTGCACCTTTAACATAGGTAATGACTTGACAATGTTCTTTTCAAGGTTCCCAATAAACCTGCTGTTGTAATGAGGAGCATAAAGCGAAGAGGCATGTTTGAGCGCTGAATTTGATTTTGTCTCTGGAGAGTTGATGAACATCTTGGACCCAGTGATGAGGATCACAGCTCTAACCCCCAAAGCAGCGCAGTCGTCCTTCTCTGCTCTGTGAGCAGCTGATTGGCGGAGCTGCCGCTCCCCACGACTTCCCCTTTGTTTCCGACATTGTCACTAAGGCTCTGCCCGTTTTCCAGCGCATAGAAACCCAGCGCAGTGTTCAAGTGTGTACGTGTGGTCTCTCACTGCCTTATCACCCCTGGCCTTTACAGAGGGTTATCAATTGCTTCTTCTACTAGCCAGGAGTTTCCACTCCTGAACAATGCGAGCCCTCCCTTATATCCCGCCATGTCTGCTGCTCCCCCGGCCGCTAAATATAGACCTCAGCCACAAGTATATCTTTGTCTAAGACATCCTATTATTCCTTCATGGTGTTGCCAGGAAAAGGTCCCTTGGTTCCCTTCGGCCTTAGTAACTGTGTGACAGTGATGTATTGAGCCTCACCCAAATTTCCTCCTCCAGTGACTCCTTCAAAGTCTGCACAGGAAAAAATGAATGAAAATAGCCATTTTCAAGTCATCAAACTGGCAATTAAAGGGTTAAAATCCTCACAATGATTGAATGTTTGGTAGTTCTGAACAAGGCTGAAGTTGTTTAAGACATTTTTGCAAAAACAAGTAGGAAGAAACATGAATCTTCAGTTTTTATAGCGTTTTTTTGGAAGCAGACATTTGTGTCCTTAATGACTCAAGAATGTTTAAATTCGTCTGTGTTCTGGTCGTAAATTTCTTTTTTGAATTTCAAAATGTGCCACGAGAGAGACCCTATTCCAAAAAACACCGCTGAAATGATTTCCAGATATGAAGGTGAGATTTAGCTCCTTTGAACTAAAGAGTCCGTAGCGATGCAGGAGGGTTAATGTGGATGAGCACAGACACAGTGAGTGGGTGACGCTGGATTGACAGAGCAAAAGGTGGCGACAACACACTTGACTCATATACACTCACACGTGTGTGTTTGAAGGGTTGCCCTGGCTGATTGCCCGCAGCCTGTCAGCACTCCGTAGATAACTGTCTCAGCTCACAGCTGAACAGATGGCACCGGCTCTACTGTGCCGCCTCACAGGTTTTCACCATCCAAGTTTGACCAGCGAGAGGCGACTTAGAAAGGGATGCTAAAAATAGAACTCCACCTGCTAATGAATGTAATTTAGCTTTTATAGGTGTTTGCCTCGTCTGAATGATCAAACTTGGGCTGTTTGCCTCTGTGTAAGACCCGTTCAGTGTCTCTCAGGTTGAACGATATCTTCTGTCTTCAGCTGTCACTTCGATTGCAGATAGAAAATCAACCACTTAGGGAATTTAAAGCTAATAAGTGTCAGAGATGAAACAGTCCAAGGCTTTGCACGGTTTGATTTGTAGTCTGTGCTTCCATCTTGTCATATGATTTGAAACCCGTCGCCCGTGGCCTGGCTTCATTGTATTTTTATCCAGGCATACAGATACATTGATTTAAAGAACACATGTGTATTTTATTGTCAGTGTCCACAAACCCGGGGTGATCTCAGAGACATGCACTGAATGACTGACATTGTCCTGAAATGTTCGGAGGGGGTTATTTGTGAGAACGCAATTATCTGAGTCAGTGTCTCCAGACGTTTTCCAAACTGCCACATCCTGGACGAATGATCATCATGGTCCTTCTGATCCTGATCCTCCGGGTGTTTGGATATATGAACATTTGTCTTTAGTCACAGTAAAGTGATTTAAAGCTGCCCTGTGTTTGTCGTCTCTGTCTGCAGTCTGGCACAGTCAGGGTTGCTCTCGTCTGGAGCACCTTTTTGCTCGTGTTTGCACAAATACGTGTTTGCATACAGGACAAAAAGAATGAACAGTAGGAGGTGTGAGGCAGCACAGTGTTATCTGATTGGCTGCCGGAGAGGTAAAAAACGACTTTTGCCCTGCTTCTTGAGGAAACATTTGGTGACACTTTAATGCTTTCAAAATCTTATCCGGCACAATAACCCAACCCTTCCCCATTCTAGTGCACATGTGTCAAACTTGTGGCCAAATGTGGCCCCCAAGATCATTTCATGTGGTCCTCGAGAGCTTAAGGCCATATGATTGTCTGAAGATAAAAGTAGAAGCGTACATTGCCCATGAACTCAAGTGAATTACACACAGCACATGTTGTGTGTAATATATTCCGTGTGTATGTGTAACATGTATGTAAATCCATACACAATATTTGTAACTTAAATCAATTCTAGATAAATAAATTAGGACAGTTATTTTGCAATTTATTAGGTAGTAATCTCATTTAGTCCCACAATTAAAACCGGCTCCATTAGAGCAACCATATTGCTGATGTGGGCCTTGGTGAAAATGAGATTGACAGCCCTGTTCTCGCGCTGAACAGTGAACTGTAGTGACTCTGCACTGATGGTGACGACACTAAGGCTCCACATTATCTTCAAGGTAAAAGGAAACAGTAAAGTCAAAGCAACTTTATTGTCACTATACAGTGAAAAGTACAACAATATTCTAAGGGCAGAGTGGGTTAGTCCTGAGTCACTTTGGGCCAAACCAAATTAACTCGAAATTATTGAGCAGTTATTACATTTATAGAAATTTCCCAAATCTCCAAAGGGGATGAAGTCAGCAATTCATTGACCAGAGTGTGTCCAGGTATTGAAATTCATCATGGACTGGCTTCCATTGGCAGTTGGCTCAGATGGATGTTACAGGCATACAGCGCCTCCTGGAGGACTCTGTTGCATACCGAGGCCAAGTGGAACATCTATTCCCTCCAGTGAGTTCATGGGTTTAGCAGAGTTTCTCTAACTGGTAGACTCCCGGTTTTCATCCTAATGAAAGATGGCAGGAAGTCCTCCCTTTAAGATGTCTGACTCACCAGACATCGTCTTTGACAAGATGCAGAACATTTGTAAATGGTGAGTTATGGCATGTGCCTGTACATGATCAGCAGTTGTGAGGATGCAAGCACCAAGCAGTTGTGTCACTGGTCACAAAACACGTCAGCCAGCTAGTCAGCTGAAGCTAAATGTATATGATGCAATCGACCTGTTTCTACCACCAACTCCAGTCAAACAGTCCAACAGTTTGGAACATGTTTGTATTTTGATGAGCTGGTTAAACTCCTCAGTGACAGGATCCAATAAAAGAGGGAGCTCTGTTTAATGTGCTGTCAGTTAATGAAAGTACTTCCCTTGCAACAGGTCACAAAAGTTGAAGTTGATGCAAAGCATTTCCACAGAGTAACTTTTCCCACGTGAGTTAACGCCTTGATTCCAAAAGTCCCGGAGACAAACCCTTGATTTTTCCGTACACTTCCAATAGGTTGGCATCATAGGGAGATAAGTTGACGATACCCCCCATAAAAGTAATGGCCCCAACAAACCAAGCGTCTGTTGGTTGTTTAACTGAGAGTTAAGTCTAGCGTCTGAAAGTAAAGGTGAGTCCATGCACACAATGTCAATGACTCATCTGAGTTTTGTTGCTGCAGGTTGTTTGAGTGAACTTCAGTTTTTTAGCGGCCACCATGTGTATCTTTACAAAGGGTGTATCTGAGTTTGTATGGATTTTGCATCTGGAACAGTGAGATTACATAAGACTTTGTCTCGCAATTCCTGTTTATGAATCTCTCGTGGTGTCTGGTCCGTGCGCCTTATCCTGTGTGTGTTTTGGACCTTGGGCCGTTTCCTTGTTTCGTCCTGTCTTACAGTCTGTCTGTGCATCCACTGAGTGACGGGTTGCCTGTGAGATGTGAGTCGATGTAGCAGAATGTGAACAGGAGCAGACTGAAGTAAATAGACATGTAGTTTGCTGCCGAGAATTATGTTGAGAATGGATTGGTGGGAAAATTGTGCTTAATGGATTGATATGGAAACAATATCTAACTTATGTTGTGAAAAAAATCCTTAAGTCCAGTCATTAATGGCCCTTAGTTCATTAAAGCTAATGGTTTGCACGTCTGTATCTCCACATCGTACTTCACAAAGTCATCCACTGGCCTTGAATATGGCAGGTATTTGAAGTGAAGTACAGCTTCATTGTTTTAGATATTAAGATAAAGACTTCGTCTTGCCCTCGTCTGTTGTCATAGTAGATCGAGGCTCGGCAGGTATGTTTGGCTGTGGGCCACCTGTTACGGAACCTTGTCCTAGATGATGTCGAGAGTCAAACTCGATAGATGCAGGTTTACACCCCATACTTCGGGAGATGTTTGCCATGCTTTTAAACAGGCCTCATGAGTCCATTACCAAATGAGTTGCATGGATGCTTCATATCTCAAACTTCTCTCCTGTCTTCCAAATGGCCCACATGGTCTCTGGTTTCTAACTTTTACAAAGTTTGGCATTAACCCTGCCAAATATGTGACACACTTAACATGTCTACTGAAATGTAGGCTGAGCCTCATCAACTGCTGCTCCCTGATGTCACTTCAAAAGAAAAGTTCTCAAACTGGATCATTCATCCCAAATCTAATCTCCCAAACAGGAGAACAGTTAAAGGGGATGAAGCTCAGAAGGACAGTGCCACGAAGAGCTCCGTTCAGATAAAGAGGAGATTAATAAATATGCTTTTCAGAGAACTTATGTGACCTGCATCTGTTGAGGGGATCTCTCCAGAGAGTTCTGAGCCATTTCTGTCCTGATATCTGTGAAATCAACTGGACATTTCTTTAAATTATCCAGGGAGAAGCCAAGAGGGGTTTTAATGCAGGAAACAAGGATGTAACACGAAGGGAAGAATTCATCTCTGGGGCATGGTTATTGGGAAACACATTCACTGATCAGTTTATTACACACACACACACACACACACACACACAATATATAAGATTATCTTTATTAATCCCTTTCAAATCCATTTTTTTTCACTCTGTTATTCATTTTTATGCTTGTTTTTATCATTTATTTTTTTACATGCTCTACATGCGTTTATTGCGACACAAATACATCAAACACAAATCGTGCACAAGGGGAGGGATGTCAGAGCCGGGGGGCTGCCATATAGAGGCTCCCTGAGAAAGTGGGAGTTCGGTGCCTTGCTCAAGAGCACCTCTGCAGCGCCCAGGAGGAGGAGATGGCACCTCTCGAACTACCAGTCCACACTTCTCATTTGGTCCATGTGGGACTTGAACCGGCGACCGTCCGGTTCCAAGACGAAGTCTCTACTGGGGGTATTTCTGTCACGGCGAGTGACACTGATAGAAATAGCAGCAGGGTCCTCGTGGGATTCGAACCAGTTGTTCCAAAGACAACTGCTCTAACCACTGATCCACTGCCGCCCCCCAACATACATGTAGTATGTATATATTAGGGGCGTAACGGTTCATGCATTCGTATGGAACCGTTCAGTACGTTGGGTTGGGAACAGGACGTTGGGTTCGGTCCAGGGCTGTGCTCGGGTGACCAATACCCCTCTTTTACTAAATCATAAATCTTAATACACCTCATTTCAGACTGGTTTACTGTAGCATTTTAAAGGGACTCTAATATGACAACAATCCATGATTCTATAGGGAAGCCACCAATGACTGTATTCATGGTGATGCCTACTATTAGTAAACTTAATTGCAGACAGATTTACTGTAGACATTTAGAGAAATTCCAAAATAAAGTTCAGATTTTGAAGTCCAAATTCGTCTTTTTCTCCTTTGAGGGCCTCTCATACGACAACGATCCATAATTCCACTAATGACTGTATGTGTGAATATCACTGCGACAAGAATTGCTACAAACGCAGCTGTTTGTTTTGCATTTTGTTCCCATACTTTACCGAAAACGAACCGGAGCCCAGTTACGTACCAAACCTCGATTTTGATTTTTGTGTGTGGTTACACTCCTCGTATATATGTGTGTATATATATATGTACATGTTGCGTAGTTTTCAAGATTTGACTCATTCAGTCCTGAGTTCTGGGTGATGGGCATTGACCGATGGGAACCCAGAACTGTCTTCACTGTTTGTTGTGTAAGTCCAGTTTCCTGCAGCTCTTTGAAGGTCAGTACCAAGGGGAACCATCGCACCAGAGAGGAAAAGCGGCAGGGGAGATATTTTTGATTTGGACATATTTCGGACACGGTCTCCGTTGGAGGAGCATTGCCCCATTTAGGACTCGCCTGATGAACTGCGATGAGTTGGGCCTATTTGTGCGTGACACAGATCCACTGTTGATCGTTCTGCTCCACATCGAACTCGGTGACAGCAAGAATTGTTGCGGGGTTTCTCTGAGACATTTGAACGGGGCCTGGGTGGAAATAGAAGCTGACCCCTCTGTGCACCCCTCCCCTGTTGCTTGCTCTTTTTCTCCTCCTCCTCCTCTTTTTTTCCTCTCCATTCTCTCTCGCTCTCGCTCTCTCTCTCTCACTCTCTCTCAGGCACTCCCACAGCAGGAAGAGCACAATTATAGAGATATCAGGCCCATGCTGAAAACGTGATAGCCTGTGAAATGTCTGCGGCGTCACACAGAGATGATGTTTGTCCTGCCCCAGTGCAAACAGGATGCCGTGTGCAGGGGAGCGGTGTGAGATAAGAACAGACAGCGTGGGGGGAAACACCAAAAAAATGGCTGCCAGCGAGAAGGCAGAGGGCCGCGCTGATGGGGAAAAGAAAAGTGTGGCAGGGAGGCCGATGATTGAAGCTGGTCGGTGTCGGACAGAAAAGGAGCAGCGGCACAGTTAAAATACCACTCGCATTGTGTGACTCCTGCACAGGAAGTCTACGCTCCGACACCTGAAGGAAACACAGCTTGCGCTACAAATATAATGTTGTCTCTCTCCTCCTACTCTTAACCATTTCCTGTTGCTTCCTTGCCAGAATTGTTGTTCACAGTGACTAGGAAATAGAAGATCGGTTTCATTAATCAGCTGAATTGAACCGAGGCTTGGGTGGCGGGGACATCTACACTTTACACACAGACACTGACCACATGCTGTTCTAATGATTAAAGATGGGGGAAGTGGCTCACATCTCTTTCTTGCAGTGGGTTACGAGAGTAGATTCGTCTCATCATGATAAGCAGGTGTATAATTGTATGTTGTATCTCCTGCAGAACTTAGAAGTTATTGTATTATTGAACAGTATTCATAAAGGATTGCTTTAAAATCTGTCCATTATTTTTTCGATGAATGGGATAAAAAAACCAAAGGGGGAGGGAGGGTTGAACGAGCGCTAGTCTGTGTGTGTGTGTGTCTGTGTGCGCGGATCGATCCGGTGCGTAACACAGCGCGCTCGTCTGTGTGTGTGTGTGTGTGTGTGTGTGTGTGTGTGTGTGTCTGTTAGGGGTGTGTCGATACATCGACATTGTGATGCAACACGTGACGATTCGATTACGATTCATCAATGTTCACAGATGAAGATTTTCATAATAAGTCACTGAGGGATCACAGCCGAACCGAATAGTCAGGCATGTCACTCGGACACCTGAAGGCACATACCAGGTCAGCGCTGCCCATTACGGGGGGCAGTGCCGGTGGACCGCGAAAGACTATTAAAGGTGCAGTGTGTAAGATTTGGTGGCATGTAGAGGTGAAGTTGCGTGTTGTATCCATCACCTCCCCCTCGCCCTTCTGAGCACGAAGGAGACGCTGTGGTCGACTTCAGTTTTCATTCAAACTCAAATTATGTTAAACACGTCCGCTTTTGCTACTGTAAAAACATGGCTGCCTCCACAGAGAGGAACATACACATTCATGGGCTCAGTCAAGGTACAACATGTAGGTGATTATAAATCAATGGAAATGTTGGTATGTAATTGTTTTGTAATATTTTTAGAAGTGAGAAAAATGACGGAAGCCTTCCACACTGCAACTTTAAAGCTTGACTTCAACGAAGACATGCTCCACATTATACTGACAAAAAACCGAAGAACTCTTCTATTCTCACACGGATACAAAATCTGTAAAGGTACAACGTCCTCAAACTGCTCCATTATTAGCAGCTCTGAGGCAACAAACCTACCAGAAGAGCAGCATTCAGACACTGCAAAGTAACTCAAAGTGAAACCAATTTGTTGACATGGATTACATACCTGACTACTACGGACATTTGAAGGCCTGGCACCATAATGGCTTCAGTGAAAGGCCTTTGTCAGGTTGTGTCACCCTCTATTACACTTGTAGTTTTCAGTTACTTGAAAGATGAACTCTGAAAGACTCCATTTTTGTTCTTTCAGTTGAATCAATACACGTAATGGTCCCCGACAGGAAAAGGCAACCTTCAGAATCAATACTGGAATCAATTTCAGACGTTTAGACTTTATTCACCAACATATAGTATAATAATATATAATATAGACGTAAGGACAAGACTGGAAAACTGCTAATGCTTCAATGTTGAACCTTTCAGTAAATACACAACGAGGGATGGAAAGCATTGGAGTGAGTTTTCAGAACTAACAGCGCTGAATCTGCCACGCCCTAACTCCCTCTCGCGCTTTCTTCAGTCGCTAAATCATGCACATGTTTCTCAGTCTGTACTTTTTGCTTGTGGAATCCTCATTTTAACAGAGTTAGCTAAACCAGTTTGACGGTGTCCCTCAGGGTGTTTGCAGGCACACGGGACCTCGCCAGCAAACACAGTTATGTAGACAGAATTTTGAATGAGGAGGTGTGAACAAATATTGTGTCGTAGCAGTTATAATAACGTAGTAATTGCCTCCAGATGACGAATTCTGGATTTGTAAAAGCGTCTTCATTGCATTTCGATTGAAATGGTCCAAACCATTACAGAGCAGGTCGCTGTTTGGCTCTATTCAAGTTCTACACTTACTTTTGTCTGAATAATCCATGGAATCGTGTTTTATCCTTTGGGCCTTTCATCCACACGAGGGCGGCCAAGAGTCGGAATGCGCTGCTTTTCCTAAACCGAGTCCCAGAGCGATACGATTGCAGGATGCCATTGTATCGTGTCGGTATTGCTCCACGTCGTCTTCTGTTTCTGGTGTGTTTGTGTGGCATCGTTACAGCGCCACCTACAGGCCTATACTACAGCATTCTCAGTCGTTTCATGTGGACAACCACGTTTCTTAATACGTTTAAAAAAAATATTTTTTCTCCCAGTCCCTCTCGCGTGAAATGTTTCTTCTTCCAGTTGCAAAGATATGAAGAATGTTAGTTAAATGTTCGCAGGATAATAAACGACCTCAGCAGCCGGCGAAGTAAATGTACTTCTCATGCAACTTTTTAGGGAAATCCCAATGGATCTTGGGAAAACGACTGAAGGCTTTTTTTAGAACAGCATTGGCTGGATTTCAAACACCATGAATATTGTGCAGATCTCCGGTTGAAATCCTCGATGATGTGACTTTTTCAACAAAGCTACAAACTCTGCTCCTTCTGTTGATGTTGGTTAGTGAGTAACGTGAAGATAAAGGAGGGGCTGGCAAAATGGACCCGAGTCAGAATAGTTCAGCTGCATCAACATTCAGTTCTTATCTTGACGTCTTCATCTCTGGTGAAGCTCATTACATCATTCTTGACCCCCCCTCCCACCGGCAACAGTTTGCCAGGCCCCCCTCGATCCGTGCACACACAGACACACGCTCTGTGATGCAGCCGCCCATCCCTGCATCTCCATGGAAACCAACCGAGTCATCCCCAGCTTCTGTGTCTGGAGCATCAGGAAACGTATATAGAAAATATCTTTTCTGTTGTCTTTACTCTCGTTTACTTAGAATATCTGTGGTTCATTTCATGCACATAAATGATCGTTAGTCATTCGTACTCATTCAACTGTTGTTCTACTAAATATCAATAAAGAAACAGTGCCGAGTAAGGGTGGTCCTCCGTCGGTGGTCCCTGTGTAGCAGCGTACAGGTGGTCCTGCCCTGTGATTTATTCCAGAGGGAATCCTCCAACGAACAACACCAGGCTCCATGTTGATGTCCTCTTGTTTGTGCGGTGCCAAAGAAAAACAACCACTGCGCATGCGCGGAAACTCAGAAACTCCGTCGCTAAACTCTTATGTCCCTGCACATCTCCTGTACTGTCATGGCGTCTGTACCGGAAAATACATAAAAACACTTTTATGATGGTCATCCATCACATGTTTATTTAGTGTTTATTTGTTTAAGAAACCCTTTGGTTTATGTCTTTGTGTTTGTTACACGTGATAAAACATAGTTTTAAACAATCCAACAAGACTTTTATTTTGACATCACTGGAAAAAATAGCAAATAGCACCAATAGCAAACAACAGCCTTGAATCAACCTTAAAGGTGCAGTGTGTGAGGCTCATGCATCATGTTTTGCCTCCTTTGATGAGCCTTGTTGGGGTTGCGCAGTCTGGCCTTGCCTCCTTCACACCGGACAAGAAAACTCGCAGACCCAGTTTTCTTGACACGTTTCGCAAGTTCATGTCTGGGTTTCCTGGCAAAGCTCGGTTTGGTCTTTACACTCCAGGAAGAATGTGTCCTGATTTCTTTATTAAAGCCACAGTCATCCACTCAAAACACTCCCTTTGGTGTTGGTGGCTCGGAGATCTGCTTTGTCGCAGCCTGTCATTCCAACCGTATCACTGCAAACTGTACAATCCGTAATCACAGGTGAACTGAAGAAGAGTAGCCAGGGCTCGGCTCAAGTGAAGATGCAGCTGGTGGTTTCAGTGAAGACAGTCTTTATCGCTGCTTGACTTTTGCCTGTAATTACAGTGCAGAGCATCCGGGTGTCGCCTCAACTGCTCGACACTCCCTTGCTCTCTCTGCAGTGGGGCACTCATTTTCTCTTATTTCTGTCCACCATTTTTTGGTCCTCCTCTTACGTATTCAACAACATCACATTCAAACCGAGTGGGATGACTTCCACGTATCGTACTCATCAAATACTGTATATGTAAGATCAGGCACTCGATCTGAGAAATGAGTTTTCTCCAGATGATCCCAGAGTCGATGCATTTAAAAATACGTTTGTATTTGATCATTCATCTTCCCCGAGGGCGTGACAAACCCTCATTAGGTTATTTTTAGACGTCTTGTGGAGACATGCCCTCGTTGGAGGTTGCGCTGTGAGCGTCTGACCTTTCCACAGGCTCGCGCTCACTTTGGCAGAGGAACGGTGCAAATACTCATATTAGTGCAATACTAGTTTTTTCCACCCAACAGGTAAACTGGCAGAGTGATCCTGCCCCACGTACACGACTCTTTGCCTCCGGATGGGCAGTAATTGTTGGATACATGCTCGGCAGTGAAGGTTATATTGTCCGATTCACACCTGATGTGTATTTATGATATTCTATATGAGCTGCAGCTCACTTTCATTTTGACTTTGACTGGACTGTGATGTGCTGATGGTTCCAATACACAACACAACAGGGGAAAAATAAAAAAATATAGACGATTTTCAACAAATCAGGCGCTAAGAGAAAAAATAAAATCAAATACAAATCCTATGAATAAATAAAGGTATTTCAGATTCCAGTCGAGTAGGATGCACTTCTTTGCTGTGTAGGATATTATGTTAATTATTGTCCTTCCTGTAGAATCGAGTTTCCTGTCCAGTTCTGAGCCAAAGAGATATCGTATCGGTGTGCGGTCCGGCTGGATTTCAGATCGTGTTCATCCTTCCAAAAATGCCTTAAAGATCTGCGTAATTGACTCTATACAAGTTCTGCAGCGATGACACCTCAGGGATGAGTCGGAAAACATCTTACTCCATCCTATTGATAAACTGATCATTTTATTACAAGACAGTGGTAAAAACATTCTGACACATCCTTTCCCACTGATCTTCACCAAGATCACATCCCAAATCCCTTTGCCATACATTCCTGCGTGGGCTCAAAGAGGAAGCATGATGGTCTGACACGGCCCTTTAGATTACGGAAATGTTTCCTTTCCGTGGCGTGGCTTTGTTTTTGATTTGTTTTTAACCTGTCCTGTCCAGCTGTGAAGTGGCATGAAGTCTCGGACGTCTCGATGCCTGATTGCGCCTGACAGATTGGACTCTGACAGGTGGAATGTACGTAACATGTACTTCTTCCTGTTACTTCACCTTTACCAGTCTGGGTCTGGTGCGTAGATGTTAACTCTTGTCCGTACAGCAGCTCCCGGATCAGAACCAGCCGTCCGTCAGAGTCGGTGTGTTGTTCCCCGAATATAAAAGACAAATTCTTATGGATAAGTTTTGAAGTCCCTCTTTTATGACTTGTAAAGCCTGAGAAATAGACCTGACCAGCCCAGTGTTTGTGTGCTCCTCGTTAGACAGGTGTGTCTCCTGGAGGAAAGACACAGAGACTTTTTCTTTTTTGAAAGAATGTAAGCATTCCTTTCCGCTTGATTGGATGACCAAGGCGTCTGACATTAAATGTTACCACATTAAGTGTATTGGACATACTAAGATTTACATGTTATATAGGTTGTGTTTGACCACGCTGTTGTAACAACAAAAGAAAAACTAATAATGAACAAAAGACAAAAGGAAAGAAAAAGACATAGTTGGACTGTGAGGGGCGCCCTCTACCTGCGAAGGTGTCGCTCGCCTTCGCAGCCGAGGGTTTTGACGTCGCCTGCTCCTGAGAGTTGGGCAGGTTTGGAAAAGTTTCAGGTGGTTTTGTGTGTAAAGTTGTGAGGAGCCCCCCGCGCCCCCCCCTCCCCACACCATACTTTTGACTATTTATTCCATATTATGTGAGCTGCAAGTCAGTCTTTGACTTTGACTTTGACGGGGCTGTGATGTGCTGATGGTTCCTTGTCGTTATCTTTGTAGAATGCGTGTGAAAGCAGCACAGGAGCAGTTTGCATCATGTCGTAAGAGGGAGTCTGCTGGATGTGTTGAGTAACACATGGCAGAGGTGTGAGTGGGAGAGCTCACACCACTCACATAGTAACGCTGCTCCGTCAGTTGCTGCTCCGTCAGTTGCTGCTCTGCCTCTACACCCAGTGTGAGTTACGCTCTGCAGACATGGTTCACCGCTTTAGTTTCCAAGGTAAAGACCATAGTCATAAAATGAAGGGTCCAAATGATTTCTAGTGTGACATGAAAGTAAATAAATAAATCAATTCGATTTGGATTAAACTCTGTCTATTTGTACAATCATTTTCAGTTTAGACATAAAGATTCAAAATACAAGTGTAAATATAACAGAGAATGATTTATTTTTATTTTGTATTGCCATCAGCTCAAAATGCAGTTGACAAAAGTCATATGACTAAAAAAATCAAATGTGTTATTATAACTATGTGATATTTTAACTTTCTGAAATGAATATATTGAAGGAATTACGCATTATCATCATTATTATTAAATCATATTTTACTTTTTTTCTCTCCACATTTATTCATTGTGCAGATTTCGGTCATTTTCGTCACTTCTGAAAATATTGTAAAACAATTACATACTGACATTTTCATGAATTGATAATCACCTAAATTGTCTACCATGAGTTCTCCATACAACCTGCAACTTCACCTCTAGATGTCACCAAATCTAACACACTGCACCTTTTAAGAGGTATTTGACTACAAAGAGAAATAGAGACGACACACACTTTTCAATTCATTGAATTTCACCCACTCTTTCCTCCCAGAATACTTGCCCACCTCCTCACAGGTGGGTGCACTCGTCGTATGATTTCGTTGAAGAGGCGCGGCCCCTTTAATGATCTGCTAAGTGCTCCCCACTACCCTCTTTACGCCGCCTGTACGTCCACGAGGATAAAGAGCTCTGGAGAAAGAGCCATGCAGCTCCCATCACATCCGGTGTTCCCTCAGAGAGCGCGCGCTCTAATTAATTCCATAATGAGCCTGTTTGATGTGGAGTTACAGAAAACACAGAGGGGACTCACCTTGCGCAGCTGTGACGCTCAGCTGTACGTGGAAAATCAAATCAAAGCGCTTACACGCCGCTGAGCGTCGACTGGTGAGCCAATGAAACAACTGCTTGGCCAGTGTTCAAGGTTCTCTCCTTCCACTGAGCCCCCCCCCCCCCCCCCTCAGTCAGTGGCCCCCACACAGGCAGGGTATTTTTGGGCAGATGGCTGCTCCCGTGGAAGCCAGTTACCCCCTTTTCCACATGCACAATCACAAACACATGGGAAAGGCCTCAATTCTATGTCCTGCACCTAAAGATCCCAGTTTAAATGGATCCAGAGGCATTTTCTGTTACAGGAAAGACAGAAGATAAGAAAGGAGCAAAGGGTATGAATCAATTAACCTTGGAATGTTTTGTGAGCTGTGCTTGTCTTGGGAAATCAATCCTGTCCGCCCTGGAATTGTCCTGATTTATCCTCACGTTGTGTGGTAAATCAGCCGGATATGAATGGAAAATAAGTCTTTGCAGTCCGTGTTTGTCCTCAGGCCTGGTTTGTTTACAGACATTTGACATGCTGTCTTTGGTAGTGACCCCCCCCCCCCCCCCCCCAAAAAAAAATCTCCCGACTGCACTGTCCTCCAGTGTCATGGAATGTGTAGCTCACAGCAATTTTCTTTTTATACAGTGTCACTGTGACAACTTTTATATTCTAATTTGATTGCTTTTATAGGAATCTGTAATTGTCTTTCCTTGAAAATATAGATTAGAGAATAATAGATTTTCACATCGTTGTTATAGTTCTGATTTCTTCATGCAGATAAAGTAGTATGATACCTTAATGGGTCTTAGTGATTAGAAGCTCAAAAGAAAACACAGTTAAAGAGAATCTTTTCCGTTACACATTCACAAACATAACTAAGGTCAAATAGTCTTCAATCTAAACATGGGTAACAATGGGGACCATACAATACATCTGACAGATCCCCAGTTTGACCCTTGTTCTCTTAGAACTTATTTAAATTTAGTTTTTATATTTTTTGATTTGCTCAAAAGAAATCCCCCTGCTGAAATCATTAGATTTATTTCTTTGTCTAAACCACACGAGGTAATATATCGTTGGACCACTCTTGTAGCTTAGAATCAGCACAGTAATCCATGATTTTAACTTGGTTACAATTGGAAAAAACCAAACCAAAACACTGCACTCCTCACGGCTGAATGCTGTACGGTCCTGAGGCTGAGCTTCATGCTCTTTAGCTCCATCAACGTCTCAGACGCTCCAGATAAAAGCATCGTCCTCACGCCTCCTTTCATGTCCTCGCGTCCTTCGAGGAGTCTCGAGGACACATGTAGGACGTCGTTCCATTTGCAGCCACGTCTTTGTCTCACTTCAGAGTGAGATGCGTGTGTGTGACGGGTGTGAGAGAGACGAGGACAAAGCGCACAGGCCTCCTTTTCTATTATCAATGGTTTCGTTTATAAGTTCCCCTTCGAATGCAGCACTTTTCTGTGGTGGACCTGTGTGTGACTCGTGTAAGTGCCAGGTGTTACCAAGCAACCGTTGCTTTTTTAAGGTACCTTCTTCTCTTATTTTCAATAATAGAGGTTGCATGCGGCAGAGGGTAGTTTTTGTTATAACACAGTTTCTCTAATCTGATCCCAGTGTGGTCTCGGGAACGCCTGCTGGAATAGCACCAAAATAGATGGAGGAGACGGGGCAACATGGGAACATTTAGTGGCCAGCACCACCTGATGTAGTGATTATTTATAGGTAGTTGAGTTTGAAGCCAAGAGAAAACAGTCAGGATAAGTGGGACCTGGAAACACTTGTTGGTGGTGGCCATGTTTTTAAAGACATGGCCACGGGGCAGTCCGGCGTTGACGTAACTTCCTCTGGGGTGATAGTTTGGACTGCCTGCTGTTGCACCAAGCTGTGCGAGAGGGGATTCTGCTTCACTATCGCTCGAAGAATGTTTCACTGAGAGACCACAACAGGAAGAGCCGTTCAGGTCATGACCTCTGTGGCTCTGTAGTAGCCTCAAAGTTGTGACGTCTGCTCAACTCATAGAGTCGTTTTTACTACAGACGCCACTTCCCTAAATGAAAGATGGCAGAATGTTCCCAGTGGACATGAAGCACAACGTTTTCTTGGTGATTTGCCAACACGCAATTAGAACAATAGTGAGCTTGCATAGCGTGTGACAATTTGGAACCTCAGATGTCCAGAGGGGTGTTATCAACAATTTGAAGACGGACATGAATCCAATCAGAGGGATTTAGAGTTGTACACACAGTTCACTCTGTGTCCATACATTCAACACAGACAGCAGACAGAGAAATGATTGAGCCCTGCATCGATTGGACACTCCTCCACCCTGATGTCCAACAATTTGTTTCGCAACAACCTTGAAATGGAAATATGCTAATTCAACCAATCCCATTTGTTAAATCAGGAATAAAAGAACCTTGATAGCTCATGCTTTAATTTTGATGCTTGCTAACAAGGAGGAGACTGCAGCCTGTTGGGGACATAATACATTAGACTTGTGTGATGCAGTTGGTTAAAAGTGACAAATATAGAGTGTCATAGTTAGAGAGAAAATAGAGATTTTATTTTATTTTTTTAACAGGTGCAGTGTGTAAGATTTCAATCATTTTTGTCGCTTCTGAATTTTTTCCTAAACATTCTGACATTTCCATGAACTTATAATCACCGAAATGTTTTTTTCTCTCATCCCCCTTAAATGAGCCCGTTAATCTGTATTTACACGAAGAGCAGGTCCTCTGTGCGGGGGCAGCCATGTTTTTTCAGTCGCTCAGAGTGGACGCACTAAACATATTTGAGTTTGAATGACAACTGAAGTCGACCTCAGGTTCTCCTTCATGCTCAGAAGGGTGAGGGTGAGGTGATGGTTCCAACATCCAACTTCACCTCTAGATGTCACCAAATCTTACACACTGCTCCTTTAAAGTTGGTCTCCAATTTGATCCGAGCCCTAAAACATCCTAATCCTACTACACGAACACTTCAGACAAGTTTCCAGATGACCTAAGCTATATGTTATTGAACCGTGGAATCTGGTGAACTTGCAAAGAAACCAAACAATAGTGTGTGACACCACATTTTGGAGGCATGGCGCGGGAGCTTTGCACAGCATTTGTTAAATAAATTTTAAAAAAACGAGTTCCTGCATCAGCAAGACCAAGATTGTCCCCCTCACAATGGCCGTTCAAACGACTGTGATGTTGTAGCTCCATGAAGAGCTGTGATACACCTGGTAAGAGGATAAAGTCGGGTTAGGTGGGCAGGTTTCAGATCCATGCTGTCCTTCTTTTGCATGGTTTTGTAATGGTTGGAATCACCCAATGGAATAAGGTCAGATTTCATTGTTGCTGTATTGGGTCCGTTATTGAAGCTTTGCTGTTACGCTCATCAAGACAAAAAGGGTAGTTTCAGATGTACTTTTTTAATGACTTGGATGTTAAAAAGATTGGAATGAAAAAGCTAGATCTATTCATTCCCCACACTGTTGGAGAAGTAGGCCGTCGACTGGGAAAAAAAAAGAAAGTGCCAACGGAGGAAGAGGTGTGTACAGGGGAGAGGTTAGAAAGATGGTACCGGTTTATTTTTACCGTTTCCAACAGTATTGCCCCGCGTCCTAATTAACTGCAAATTAACTTCTGAAGAGCTGAGGGCGGGTAGCAACGGATATAGATATGGTTTGTCCCACCTCCGCTTCTGCTATTAGCCCACTTACTCTCCAGGGCCCGGGCCTCCGAGGGCCCCCGTTAAAGCTGTCCCTGCAAATCCAACATCTGTTCCCCAAGAATCCATGAATATTGGCCTAAATCTGAGTGAGCTAGAAAAGCGACTAATCCAACCGAACCTGTTTTCTTTTCACTCTGCTGCGAGTCACATTGATCTGGGCCATCAAACAACGAGCAACGAGCTGTGGAGGGATTCTCTGTGTGTTCAGGATTCAAAGGTAGATTCTGGAAGTGACAATACAACGTTGGAGGCTAAAGTTTACCAATCACAGTCCATATATATCGATATTTTGTTTCCCCAGAAAGTATCGACTTTCCAGCCGCGAGCATTGATACATTAACTCCCCTTCAAATCCTGATGATGCTGAGCCGAATATCGTGATATATAATGTATCATGAGCTGAATATCGTGATATATAATGTATCATGAGCTGAATATCGTGATATATAATGTATCGTGAGCTGAATATCGTGATATATAATGTATCATGAGCTGAATATCGTGATATATAATCTACCGTGAGCTGAATATCGTGATATATAATGTATCATGAGCTGAATATCGTGATATATAATATATCGTGAGCTGAATATCGTGTATCGTATCGTATCGTGAGATTAGCGCGTCGTTGTAGCCCTGCTGAGCCCACGAGGTTTACAGAATAGAATGAAATTAACTGCATTCTCTATATCTTTATTCCACTTACCCCATGAACACCATCTGACCATTTTTCAACACTTTAACGTGATGAATATCTCTGAAACGGAAGTGTTTGTATGGAGCAACAGGAGATGGATGTCTGAGTGTATTGCAGTGAGGAATATATTATTATCTCTTGATGCTCGTGGGCGGGATTTAACAATTAAAACGATCAAGAGTGTGGTAGAGTGAGGTTAGCAGGTGTGTGCGCGTGTGCGCGTGTGTGTGTGTGTGTGTGTGTGTGTGTGTGTGTTTGTGCAAGACTGTGATTCAACAGAAACTTTGGACAGTGCCTTGTGCACCACTAACACTATTCCTGCGAGCAGTAACTGATGGAAAGAGCTAAAAATATCTGAATGATTCGTCAAGGTCTGTCACGATGGTACAGTCTGTGGAATTCACACATCACAGGATTTGGATCTGAATGTCACGCATACAGGAAAAAACTTTTTTTTTTTTAAAGTGTCTTTCTGCTCCATGTGCCGAATCACCATCAACTCAAACACACTCTGAGCCGTAGTAACTCAAATCCAAAGGACAAGTCTAACTTGAAGCTCTGTATTACACAGGTAGCTCTCGGGTTGGAAACTTTCTGTTCCTGTCTCCATCTCACCCTCTTTTTCTCTTCCTTCATCCATGTGACCAATGACAAGGTCCAGTGCTCATGTCCTTATATAGACCTACGCTCCGTCTGATCAGCCCGAGGCTGAGACAATGGTGCACACTCTCTCTCTCTCTCTCTCTCACACACACACACACACAGACTTGAGATATGTACGTGCTACTGGAACAGTTAACATGC
>JAFBJT010111449.1:24371-37464 GCA_016785325.1 Chascanopsetta lugubris | reverse complement strand
TCCGAACGCATGCATAGACAAATGGCGTTTGTGTGGGAAGTGGAAACCCGGTGACCCAAAACATAACTGCCGTGGAAATGAAGAGCAGCCCTGTGGAATATACAAGGCTTTGTGAGCTATGTCCTTTACAACTTCCAACGGCATTGCTACACAAAGATATAATTCACCCTTAAGCGTCTATTTATCAAAGCTTCATATGGAGCTGGTGGACGCACAGGAACAATCGTCCTGATTAATTAGCTTCATCCACCTGGGGGGGTGAAATTAATGCTGAGTCGTAAGTGCATCTGTGTTTTCCTGCCCTTCCTCAGGGCATCGGGGTGAGAGTGAGAATACATGTGTTCAGGGAAGGACGTTAAAGGTACAGTGTGCTGGATTCATTCATATCTAGTGGAGAAGTTGGGTACTCCAGCTGAATACCCCATTACCTTGTCCCTCTCCAAACATATAGGAGAGCTTATGGTGTTCTTCAGTTACTATTGCGACTCATTAGGTGTTCAGTTTGTCCATTCTGGGCTACTGTCAAAAGGATGGCAGCCTCCAAACGGAGGACAGGCTCCTAATAGTGGTTTCATTCATAGATCCGGAAAATGATTTGTGCACTCTGATGATTAAACACTCCCTAAACATAAGTACAATTATGCAATTCTTCCCTAAATCTTACACACTAGACCTTCAAGTTGCGAATGCATCTATGTAGAAGCTCTACAGAGCGTTTCAGAGATAAACAGGAGCTGAATGATGTCAATATGCTGTAGTTGTGAGACATATTAACATAAATAACCCCCCAAACGAATAGAAAAGGTTTCTTTCAAACACTGACTCAGATCCAGGATCCAAATTAGGGACCAATTTCCAGAAGGATGTATTTTGAATCTCTCACAGAGACTCATGTCAGTGGGTGTACCTCCCCTTCCTTTTGATTTTACCATTATTTCATTTCATTTGTGTTCTTTTCTCTGATCTTTGCTTTTCTCATCTTTACATTTCTTTTTTTCCATCCATGTGCTCCATCACTGTGTGATCTTCAAAAGCTTTGGCATCAGTTGTTCCCTTCGATTGTCCCCTTTTAACTTGTAAAGCAACAACAGATCAAACCTATTGTTATTTGGCTGCAGCTTAATCTCTATTTACAGTTCCTGTTTAGTCTCGGAGACATCACTGTTATATAAGGCTAATTTGTTGTGTCAGTTGCATTTTACGGGGCGGAATGTAATTATCTTTCTTGTGGTGTAAGAAAGAGACACTACGTTTATATTTCTGCTCCACACAGCACAGTTTGTAGGAGGTCAGCGCGGTTCAAAGCTCAGGATTAGAGAACAGGAAACCAGGGAATCTGCATCCAGGCCCTTGTGTGGTCACGGTTTGAGGCATTAGAGCCACTTCTAATGAGATTACACGTTGTGCTGCACCGAACAACTCCATGTGATGTGGGTGACTTCAAATAACTTTGTTCAGTTTTACTTTTTCTCTTTTGCCGTTTCGTGTAATCATGCATAATTATGCGTAAAAGTAATACTACAACCAAAACGGTTGAATTCTTCACTTTTTTGCTGTGTAGGTTTTCAAACATAAAAGATGCCACCCGGGTTCGAACCAACCACCTTCACTTCCAAAGGTCTCTCTAGTCACTCCTGCCCCAGTCTTGACTAGTCTTTTTTTTATTACTGTTTACATTTGATTTCTTTATTTTTGTGTTCATGTTCCAATTTTGCACACATCCTGCCATTGCTACTGACATGTGCTGCATCTGTTTCGACTTCAAATGTGTTGCTTTGCAGACAGGTGTGTATCATGTCTTTTTTTGCGAGTATCGTTGCTTTATCTTTGGAATCCGATGTCCACAGACGAAGGTAAAAGAGAATAATTCAACCAGTTCGGTTGAATTTGACATGAGAGACAGAAAAGCGCCGCTATCGACAAAACGTCTTCATCATTGACTCCGAGCTCCTGTGAGATGCAACTTCTCCTTTCTGTCCAAACTTCCTGCTGCTGATTCGAAAGTCTGAACTATCCAAAACTGCATTTTCAAACAACCTAATTCAGTCTGATCTATAAATGAAACCTCCTCCCAGGTTGACTGTGATCCCCTCGGTCGTGGTCATGGTCTGAGGCTCCCATCGTCTTTCTCCTCTCATATACATCATTCATCCTCTCAACCACAGTCAGCGCTCGCCGCCAAGAGCCTCTTTCTTCTGACGCTATTGACAATTCAGGGGGTAATTCCACATTCACATCCTCCAGGTCTTTATCTCTGCATTTTGTCTAAATCAGACATTTTTCTCATGAGCGTGATCGCGGCTTTTTCTCCGCTGATTACCGACGCGGCTGCAGCCTGTAAATTCGTCGCAGACAGACGTGATTCTGCGTGGTGAGACGGAGACGCCGTTGTTGTGGTTTTGAAGGAGTGAGGGCACGCGTGGGCACTGCTGTGCTTTTGCGCCCCCCCCCCCCGGCACTCAGCGTCACCCGGGGATGATCTCGCCGTGAGCAGGGGGGGATTTTCAGTGCCCTCGACACCATGTCCCTCATCTCCTCCCTCATAAATCTCCTACCCCCCCCGACAATCACCTCAAGGTGCCCTTGGCTTTTGGCTCCGTCTACTTGTTTGTAGTCTGTCCATCGATGGGAAAACAGCGGTGGGCATATTTTGGGGGGGGGGGGGGGCTGCGGAGGCAGTCAACGCCACAGTGTCTTTAATCAATTAGCCAGGAAACATTATGGAGCTCAGAGATGTGATTAATGAGACTGTGGGCAGAGGGAGGAAGTGGCACTGACCTTGGGAAACGCTTTTCAATTAATCAATTAGTTGATCTAGAAATTCAAATTGTTACTCTGGAAATTGATTTACCCGGAGCGAGATTCCCCTAGAGGTGCAGTGTGTACGATTTCGGTCCATTTTTGTCACTTCTATGGATAGAAATTAGAATTACAAAACAATTACATTGACATTTTCACAAATGAATAATCACCCCAATGAATGACTTGCTTTTTACACAACTCTAAAATTTGCCCCATACTGTATATTTACACCAGGAGCAGGGTCCACCCTATGGGGGCCACCATGTTTTTACATACTAAACATCTTTGAGCTTTAGTGTCCACTGATGGCTACCATAGGTTCACCTGCATGCTCGAATAGGACGGGTCAGGCAACTTAACCAGTCGATGTCACCAAATCGTACACACTGTACCTTTAAAAAATTGAAAGTGAATTTTGAATTCTGCCGTGTTTTAAGTCGTGACTGTTTAGCGACTCATTTGCCTTGAAAAACATAATGAAAAACAAACATTGGGCCAAGAACCTGCTTTTAACCATTCGCTGAATGACTTTTTCTCTCCGTTTTCAATTTTCCACATCCATTATATCCCTTAATCTATTTCCTTATCACCTCGTCTGTTTTCATTTCCCTTAAACAATCACCTCCTCCATGTGCCCTCTTTTTCATCTTCCCCTCGTTTATCTCGCATCATCTGACTCTGCCTCACGCTGCCGTGCCGCCTTGTCTCCCAGCGGCAAGACCGTCCTGACGACATGTGCATGATAATCCTGCTGCGCGCGTCGTGTAAGTCATGTGTGTTCATCGATTGTTGCGCGTGCGGAGATGAGCCGTTTAACAAAGGCTAACGAAAGGTCAAACTTCAATCCAAACGGCGTCCAACAGATGCACATTGTCCGTACGTCCAAATCCCTGCGTGGCTAAACCAACGTGCCGGACGCATGCGTGTTGTCTGTCCTTGCGCCTCGTCTCCCTCTCCTCCCATCTGCACATCCACTCTGATCCACCACTGTTTGTCCGTTTTTGGGATTGTCTGATTAGGGGCCAGATGTGCAGACTGTGTGTGGCCACGGCTGAGGCCTGTGGAGGGGGGGGGGGGTGAGCGGGGAGTCGGGTGGAGTGGGGGGGGGGTGAGCGGGGAGTCGGCGGGAGGTGGGTTTTAATCTGCTCACCAGTGGAGCTGTAATCACGATGTGGGAGCATAAGAAGGGAGGTGGGTGGGGAGGGAGGGGCGGGGGAGCGAGAGGGTGGGGGGTGGGGGGTGGAGTGGCGGTGTCTCCTGGTGACACTTGGACCCGGCACCATCTCGGATCATGGGGAATCAACCTGGAGCTCAGTGTGTGAGCGCTGAACCTTTTGGCTGGGAGTGTGATTGCAAACTGTGTGGTTAACCCCACACAGACGGTGATGGGCAAGCATGGTGGGGGGGGGAGGAGGGGGGGGAGGAGGAGGGGGGGGGGGGGTGCGCTAAGGATGAGGGGGAGGAGGAGGAGGAGTGGGGGGTGGAGGTTCTGCTAAGGGATTACACTTCACCAAAGTAATCTCCCTCTCTCTTTCACTATCAGCCACTAATGATTTACGAGATGCCGCAGGATTTCATTTTCACCCTTTCTTCATCACTATAGTTCCATCTCCACCGCTCCTTTGTCCTCCCTCTTTTATTTTTTTCCCTCTCGTCACCTCCTCCCGCCTCTCATTTTCCTCTGTCCCGCGCAATGACACGTTCTCCATGTCTCACGACCCCTTAGAAACTAAGTGTAGCCACGATTACATAAACCCCACCGAGACCCCAGAGATCTGAACAACTGGTTAGAGGGAATGAAAGGGCAGCGATTGCATTTCAGGCACATTCCATGCACTGTCCATCTCCACTTTCATTCAGCTGTTTATCATTCTGCCAATTATGAGAATAGTAGAATGTCTCAACGCTAAAGGGGTGAGGCGTGTTTTGGTGCGAGAGAACTGACTCCCAGATTTCCAAATATTAACTTTGGTTTAAATTGTTGAATTGTTGATTTGCTGCATTTGATCCTTCCCGGTTTACTGAGTCAGATCTGTTGTCCCGGGGATGAGCAGTAGGACGAGATCAAATCGGCTGAAATCCCTTCGATATCAAGAAAACAAATTATTGTCGGCTTCCATCTGGAGTTTGACATTGCTCATGGTCTGTTGTTTCTGGCATAACTGAGCTTGACTGCAAATAAGTGAGAATACATGAGGGCTATAGTGTAAAAACCTCCTGTGCAAGGTGTGCAGAGCTAAAATGACATAGTGGCCAAATGGTGCTACTGCAACGTTTGTGTTAGACGAGGTCAAATGTGGTCCAAAAACCACTTTGCCTGTGACACTAAGAAAAAAGGTACATTTACTTGTAAATGAATTTTGAGTAGCATTATGAACAGCTGTCCATTTTTTTGTATTTCTAAAGAAGAATGAAAACGCCTGTTTCGAGTTGTGTGTAGAGACCAAATACTCTTATGCAAAACAGCACCACTGACAAAATGTCACCATTGACTCTCCAACGATACAGTGGTTAATGTAATGTGCCGTATTTGTTTCCTTGACGACGGTGCCTGAGAGTATTCAGGCTAATGGATCAACATTATGGCATTTCTATGAAAGGTCCAGCAATTGCAAAATCAATTGAAGCCTTTGTCCCATCATGTTGGTGATGTAAGCGACATCTGCGGGGACACATTAATGCTGTAAATCACAGGAACCACAGAGCAGCGATAAAACAATGAGTCCTGGATCGTATGTCTGAGTGAAATGTAAACACTTGAACGTCAGCAGATCAATGCTAAAGACATTAAGAGACTAATCAGAAGATTAAAACTCGAGTGTTGCTTACTTTATTGTGGTTTTGTTAAAGATGGAGTGTGTGAGATTTGGGGACACCTTGAGGTGTATCCATCACCCTCACCTTTCTGAGCATGCAGGAGAACCTATGGTAGACTTCAGTTGTCATTCAAACTCCAACGCTGTTCAATATGTCCACTTTTACTACTGTAAAAACATGGCGGGCCCCGTAGAGAGGACCCACTCCACATGTGAATATACATTTAATGGGCTCATTTAAGGGTAGTGGAGAAAAAAACGTAAGGATCTAATACTGTTTTTTTGATATTTTTAGAAGTTCCAAAAATGACCCAAATCGTACACACTACACCTTTAAGACGAGGCTGGAACCGAGGGAACTGGAAATGTGACACTGGAGCTTTGAGAGGATACACGAACGCAGAATGATGTTCATAATTTCCATAGTTTGACAACAAAGCTGTCAGACCTTATCATACTCCGCTTTATTTTAATCTAATGTCATTTTCAGCTTGACATCTTTATGGACATGTCAGAGGTGTTTGGCTCATATTTTTCTTTCTCCAGTGACATGGATTATTTACTTTGATTGGTGCATTTATCATAGTGCCCTTTTCATTATGTTGCCCAGCCCTTTCAAGATACTGGGCAACAAGCGTGACCATGATGCAACTGTTGATTGACTGAATGGATTATAACTGGTTATATTTGATTATTTTTGCTCCTCTCTTACTGTAAATACAGTTTGTCCGTTTAAATTTGTCAGTTTTCTGTGAACGTGTTATGCAAGGATACATATTGTTTTCCATGGTAATTGAGAGAAAATGTAGCTTTTGTCTGTTTATCTGATGAATTAAAAAAATGACACATCAATCAAATATCAAGATTAGCTGCAGCAATCGCATCATAGCATAGAGAAAAGAGAGATGTAGAGAATAGTCCTCTTCCTTTAAAAAAAACAACCTTTTATTACGTTGTATTATCTGTCTTAAATGTCCCAGCATATTCTACAAATGTAATGTAATGTAAAGATCTCCTTTACGTTTTGCACCTGTTGAACAGTAAAAACATTACAAACACACCCACTCAATGGGCCATTTCTTGCTTTAGCACTACACAGGCTCACACATTTTTCCATTAGCTATATGGCAGCAAAATAGTGGAAAATGTCCTCAGCAAAAGATTTAGTTCCCCTCGTTGCCACTGAGGAAAATGTTGGATTTCACTCCCTGTGTGAAAGCAGCTGTGTTCCGAGGTACTTCGCCTCTGCGCATGAAGTCGAGACAGATATTTGGGAAAACTGTCCCCAGCCGTCCCTTTTTAACATAACACAGATTGCACATCTGCTTTGACCTGCTGTCCCGACATGGGCAGCCATCACCTGGCAACGTTCACCACTGGGCAGCTTCCCTTTTCTCTGCCCATCTCCCTCTCCTCATGCCAGACCCGGCTGGATGCGTCCCAGAATGCCCCTCTGCCCCATTAGGCCTGGATCCGTGCAAAATACACTCCCCATCAACTCAACTGGGAAATTAAAAGAGTGTCCCTGTTTGCCGCGTGTCCACTCATCCCTGCCATGGGCCTCCTCTGCCACTCGGGGGGATTAGCTATAACGTTAACCTCCAACCTTGTTTATTTTTTGTTTTTTTTGAAGTCAAATGCCGGTCACACAGGAGGTCAGCGCAGGTTTCCTCCCTCAGGCCGTGTGGCTGAGCAAAGAGAGAGAGGATTTCTCTCTGTCCTTGTAACAAGAACCTTCCATAGGCGCTGTCACACGTTCCTTTATCAACACATAAAGGCTGATATTTATATGAAAGAGTAGACACAGCCGCTATTGTATATGGGCATAACGTATGAGACATTATATGATAAGAGGAGCCTTGTGTGTGGGGAGCTGGCACATTGCCATCCATCTCAAGGATGAGAAATGAGTTCCTATTTTCTTCTTCGTCGGTTATGCCCTTTCTCAAGAATGGTTTTCACAGCCCCCCCCCCCCTCTCTCTCTCTCTCTCTCTCTCTCTCTCTCCCTCTCCCCTTTCCTTTGACAGTTGTTAATGAGTCCCCCCCCCCCCCCCCCTCCCTCCCTCCCTCCCTCCCTCTCTCTCCCCTTTCCTTTGACAGTTGTTAATGAGTAGCGCCCATATCTGCCGAGGGCAGCGAGCATGTTGCTCCGTCAAGGCGCGCGGTCCCTTTTGTTTTGGACCATGTTGCTTATCGCTAGTTTGGAGAGTCTCGCCATTTCTTTTTAAAGCCTCCCCTCTCGGCTAGCGGGGGTTTTGATTTATCGGCAAGCTCTTGCAGATGAAGCCACGGGAAAGCACGGGTTATTCAATGGAGTGGCAGGTAAAAAACGCCTTTTGAAACTAAATGTCAGCGAGCAGAATTTGTCTCGCCCCAGTAATGTAGCGGTCGAGGGGCTGCATTGTGAAGATCGGACAGCAGGGGGAGAAGCCCGCATGGCTCAACCAGCGCCGTGCACGGAGGAGAAAACACACAGAGGGAATACGTGTCAAAGCTTTGATTTTCTTCTGCTGCGAAAGTCCACAAACAGTCTTTGTGTTGTGATCTCCAAAGCGCGGTGCCTCGGTTCATCCTCTGTACTGAGCTTTTCTATGGGCACCGCCTGAGGTAGTGGTTGCGTGAGCGATGCTGAACTGGTTCTGCTGCGCGTGGTGGTTGCTGGTTGCTCACACTGGCTGCACGTCTGGCACCAGAGCAGCCGTCTGGTTCCTGGTTCGAACGCTGAATAGGTGGTATAGGTTCAAATTTGGATTATCCTCACTTGGACTGCACATCAAGGGTCAGTCTGCGCTAATTTGGATTATGAACCAGTACCCGTTTTATAATACCTGCCAGTGTGGCTCAGGTGTTGAACTAATGAAAAGAATCAAAATGTTCAACAGCATAGAGATTGATTCGGACACAGAAGATCTGATCAGACCTAATGTCTGATCTGATCGCACATTTCGTCTATTAACCCATGGAATTGGGAATTTAATCCGGTTTTGTTTCAATGTGACCACTTGTGATTGGATCTCACATCTTTGCTCTACGTCAGGGGGTATCAAACATATGGCCCGTGGGCCAAAACTGGTCCAATCCAGATGATTTTGCAAAGTGTAAAAGAAAAGTGGACTTGGTTTATGCCGGTTATATCGAGAAGAGACATTTTCATTTATTTATCAGCAAGATTTACATTTTGATGCAGAGTATTTTTTTTTGAATCAAATACACACCTGTATGTGTATCTTTTACGAAGTGTGATTTTGGGTGATCATTGTTGATAATGTGGCAGAGGTCAAACACAAACCAGCATACAATCACCTGGTTTCAGCACATGATTGGTTGCATGATTGTGAAACTGACCTAATATGACCACCTGCAACCTTTTCTAAGGGAACAGATCACAGGACATTTTGCATATTATTACCAGATCTGAACAGTTCCCTTGAGTCTGTGGAACATTGTGATTGAAGTAACATCGAGGCTAATGACACGCAAAAGATCTTAATATTAGGCGGCTATTGTTAGAAAGAGAAAACCTCAATCAAGCTTGTCACCTTTTCATTGTCCTCTGCTCAATTTAGCTCCTGCCTCAATTTCTCACAGGGGAGATTGTTGTTTTGTTCCACGCATTGATTGAGACGGGCTTGCATCATCTCTTATTTTCCTCCCTTGTCTGTTTCCTCCGTGATACGAGCAGTAATCATTTCACAATTGAATTTTTTACGGCTTCAAGTCAACATTGTTTGGCTGATTAGCGCGAGGATCTCTTTAAGTGAGAGGAAATTACCCCCAGGTCAAAATTGGAGGACTTTGATTGTGAAGGGATAAAGCCTCTGAAGAGTACAGCGCCCTGATTACCTGTTAGTGATTGGATGCCGCTTTTGTTAATGTCTCCCTTTTTACAATTTCTGACTCTACCTAAGAGCCATTTCATTCAGAAACAGACGTGTTTGATCATCGAAAGAAACTTTTGCTGAGATTGATCAAATAATACTTTTTTAAATCAGCTGCAAAATGTTCCAGTCCCTATAAAAGCTTGTGAATAATCTAAAAATCACCACCTTACACTTTAGTTGTCCCTTTTGAAGGCAGTAGGCTAAAATCCGTCCACAATGCCTTTCACTGTATGTCATGTACCATTTCTTTCCTCTCCTGCCCATTTTCCTGCTCATTCTCTCATAAAAGCAAAAAAAAAAAAGAACACATTTCAACACATCAGATTAAAAGGAAAGCTTCTCCGTTGTGCTCGAGCCAATTTCCAGGAGCCGGTGTCGCTGCCAAACGCAGTTTAGCCCGCGCCTCGGTCACCGCTTCATATCTGGTCAATGTCACTTTGGGCGCACAAAAGTGCGATGTGTGTACATTTTATTGACACATTAGAGTCTGACCCGGTTTATAAAGGAGGGGTCAATTGAATCTATTTACATCCGATACCTCCTCATTTCCTCTGACTGTTTCGTCCTTGGTCAGGCTGAGCTCTGTTCGCCCGGTGGCCTCGGACCATTGTGTGTGTTTTTTTTACCACTAAATGGAATGATACGTGGTCTATGGGCTGCATCTGTGAAGTACTTCTCCAGCTAAATCAGCTACTCTTAGAGCTTTACAATGGGTCCCATTCACCTATTTGCAGATACATATCGCTCACACCCTGATGGCATAAACAGCAGTATTTCCCCCAAGGACACTTGGAGCCAGTATGCATTTCAAATTCCTGAACGAGGGTATGGTGCCATTTACCTGTGAGTAGAGCTGACCTTGAATTCTTTACAGGTACTAAAGCATGTCTGTTGTGAATAATGGTTTCTGTAATAAATCACATCTTACTCTGCTGCTAAACAAAGACAACATTAACTCATCAGTGAGTTAATTTAACAAAGATGTCAAGAGGATGTTTACAATGCCTCGTTTATGGGTTCACGGAAATGTTAGCCGCAGCCGCTAATGTTAGCTTGGGCAGCCAATATCAGAGTCTCTGTCAGGGGACCTTTACACCACCACGGAGAGTCAGGACTTCGGTTTAGTGTCTCATTCCAAGGACGGCACGTGCAATTGTTTGGTGTCCCTGTCACCACAACATGGCGCTTTGCTTTCGTCAACAACACCGCTTCCTGCGGCGACCACACTGGGACTCGCACCAGCAATGTTCTGGCAGCCACACTGCAGACACACAGTATGTCTGGTGTGTCCTCGGAAACATGCTCATGTTTGAACGACTGAATTTCATATCACACACGCTTGGAAACATGTTGCGTAACATGTTGTCGCACATGCATCTGCTCCATATCCTCCCCAGACTCTGCAGCAAACAAGATGCGCCAGCTCATTGGATTCTCTCAGATCCTGTGATTGTTACTTAGATGCAGTTTCAAATAAGGAAATAGCATTAGTGCCCTTTAAAGGTGCAGTGTGTAAGATTTCAGTCATTTTTGGCACTTCTAAAAATATTACAAAACAATCACACACTGAAATTTGCATGAAATTATAATCACCTCGGTGTATTATTTTTTCCCCATTACCCTTAAATGAGCTCATCAGTGTATATTTACACGAGGAGGGGGTCCTCTCTACGCCGGCCGCCATGTTTTTACAGTAGCCTAGAGTGGACATACTAAAACACCTTTTGATATTTAATGACAACTGAAGTCTACCATAGGTTCTCCTGCATGCTCAGAAGGTCAAAGGTGAGGTGACGGATACAACATGCAACATAACCTCTAGATGTCACCAGATCTGTATCAGTCATTAGGTTGTTACCATCACAACCCAGTACCCAAACCGAGCAGAGGTCTGATTTACCAACTCAGGACTCAGTCTTGGAGATGAAGCACACCATTTCTTTCATCTCTATCTAAGCTTCCCCTCTCTCTGAATTGCTTTCTACTAAGAGCAGGGGGCCCACGATGTTTTCCAATAATCTTGCCACCAGAATATCTTACCCTTGAACGAGACACACAGAGTTTCTATTTTCAAATCTGTTAAAGAAGCCTGTTGAATAAACTTGCTCGAAAACCCACAGACCTCAGTGAGCGAGCGCCCCCATGCTGCTGCGCCACCTCCCACCCCCCTTCCCCCCTGAGCCCCGTGTGATCACTTGAGCCTTTTAAGTAGCTCCCACTCTTCTTCTTCTTCAGCTCCATGTTGTTTTTGACTGGTTACCATTTTAAACATCTGCATCTGTTTCCCTTCCCTTTCTCTGCAGCCTGAGACACAAACATTGCCATTCTCTATTTTTGAATCAAATAAACCTTCTCTATACGTCGCCGGCATTGTGACTGAAACGTTCTTGGGGCTTCAGAGGAGGTGCATGCGAGGCATAGTCTCAAAACTCCAGATCCAATGGGAGGTGAAGTCATAAAACACAGTCTCATTATTCTGTAAGGAAATGAAAGCGAAACACAATGTTGAATATCAATTAAAAAAATCACTCGCTGCTGAAAGGTCTAAATGTAAAATATTCAAATGGCTCCATTTCCTCAAGGGTGAGTATTCACGTGCGTGTGAATGTGTGTGTTTCAGTCTGGTTTCAATCGTGTTCGCGCCACCAATAGAGTCATTATTTCTTTATCTCTGCTCGACTTTGCCCTTTGTCTTCAAAGCCCCCTCTTGAATTGTCTCTCTCAGCTATAGTTGCACATGTGCACCCACTCTTGCACACAAAGTGACAAAACACACTATTGTAAGTGGCTTTTAGAGGTTTTTCAAAATAAGAGCAGGGTCACTTAATTGCTACAAGTGCTCTCTCTTTTCTTCATCACACACAGTCTGGATTCTTTCAGGGTAGATTCCAGTACTCACCTGGGTTTTGTTTGTGTCTCTGATGGCGACGGCGTGACCTTCATCCTGCTGTTTCTTCAGCATGTACGTAGATTATGCAACTTTTCAAAGTTCCTTGAAGGAGTCAGGGGAGGAAAGAAGAGAATGTAGACATTATAATGATAGAAAATTAGCCTTTCTGAGGCTGAAATGGATGTGCAAAATAAAATCTAATTGACAAATATAGTCAATATCTTACGTTTTCATTACCATTTGTTACTGTGAGTACCTTCATTTGGGAAATAGATTATTAGAAATGCAGCAACATAATAATCTGTGATTATTATGCACTTAAAAGCCTCCACATTAGCCAAGGCTCGTGGACATGCATTTTTAATGAGGGAAAACTATCCACTGTTTTAGTACCTATAGCAACAGGTGCACGGTCGCACAACACAAGTCAGGGAACAGAAGGTGTGTGTGAAACTCAAGAGCAATGGCTGATGATGTGGTGGCGCCGACCATCTGTCAATCTCTGGTTACATAGAATGGAAGACGACACCACATGACGACATGAGGTTCAGTATCTTATAAAACTGAAGCACCTTCGTGAAAGGACATTGAATTTGACGTTCTGTAAATCTTCATTCCTTCAAAATACCTTCCATTTTTTTCCCCCAAATAGAATATCTTAAGAAAATTATAATAATGATGTTATGAATTTATAATTTGAAAA
>JAFBJT010111449.1:0-19204 GCA_016785325.1 Chascanopsetta lugubris | reverse complement strand
TGCTCTGTTTCATTTTTTTCAAACATCTTCGTGGAAAGATTAATGGCTCCACATAACTGATAATCAGATACTCTGGTGGGATATGACTGGTATGGTCTAATTACGCAGTTATGAATATTCGAATATGTTATTTCCATTGGCCGACATATAATATGAAATGGACATATACACAGCTTTATTGGCATGTGATGTACAACAAGGGCTATGAGTGTCTTGGGAGGGGTGGGTGAGGTGAGGGGTGGTCAGCAGCATGAGTCACTAAATCCTACACACTGAACCTTTAAGCCAGAGAATAATGGGAAAAACTGTTTTTTTGGGGGGAGTAAGATGGTGAGTTTGTTATTCAAGGCTCTGGTTATAGAGAGTGAAAGACTACATTGATTGAAATGCTTTTGCTATGTGTCGGTGCTCATGTGCAGGTGGGGTTAAGAGTAACTTGCGTATAAATGTCACCTGGACCCAACAGGAAGTATCACTGTGTGTACGTTGTGTAGTTGGACTGTAAATGCACATAGACAGTGAAGTTTTGGGTCTGATACCTTCTCTTCTGGCAGTCTGAACATGTAGGCCATGGCCCCCACAGGCTAATGCATCATCAGGTAACAGCAGATGGTTTCAGAGGTCTGTTTAAAAATAAACCCGACCTGTAAGTTTAATATTTGCTCTAATTTGACGCGTGTGGTCGATTTAAGCACATGATTATCTGCTAATAGAGGAAGACATGTGGGGTTGTCATATTAGACAGTCAGGGATGTACAAGATGGGTGAGCAGAGAGTCTGACCTTAGCCAGACACAGTGGGCACAGTGGGGGTGTGGCTTTGGTTGAGCTCAAAGTGTTTGGCATTCAGGTGGGCCGGTCCCATAATTGGCAGAAAGAAAGGAGTCAGGCACTGTGACAATAAGGCTAATGACGGCTGGGAAGGACTCGGTGACTGGTATCGAGTTTGATTGTTGAGGGAGTGAGGAGGAGACGCAGGACATGGCGCTGGAGATGGGTGAGGGAGGAGGGGGGAGGTGGGGGGCGGATTCAGCCCAGGCAGGTGCATGAGCCAAACAGAGCAGAACAGTTGGCTGGGCATGGTGTAGCCACGGGCTGCACAGGTTGGCGCGGGGCTGATGTGACCTGCCGCCACCTGTAACAACCAGGGAGGGAAAACGCAGCGAGAGTGACAGAAGGAGAGCGGGGATGAGAGGGTGTTATGGAGAGATGAGGGGGAATGAGAAATGAGGGGGAGGACAAACGGGAGGAATTAGAGGCGGTGAGGAGTGATGGGACATTAAGATGGAGGGGGCGAAGGAAAGACAAGAGTTTCCGATCCAAGTTTTATTGTGCATTTGATTTAAATGCACAACAAAACCTGAACTGGATGTGAAATGACTGAAATACTGCTATTTCAATTTTTCGTGAAAATGAGAGGTACTTTTTTTGAAAATGCAAAGAAAAAACTTGTTCATCCACGGGAATGATTTAATTTAAAGGTACAGTGTGTAAGATTCGGTGACCTCTAGAGGTGAAGCTGCATGTGAGGGCTCTCCCCAGACATTTGGAGGAGGATATGGCGCCAGCTGTGCAGTGTTTCCCCGAGGTTCACAACGTTGGGGGGCAGAAGACCCTGTCATGCTCGGAGGGGGCTGGGGAGGCAGACGGACTGACACAAACACAAGTCATACGTTTCCTTAAATGACAACAGTCATGATCAGAACTGAACTATTACTTTCTGACATGCGCTCTCAGTCCGCCGGTGGGAGAGTGTTCGCGTGAACGAGCGCGCTCGTGTCTGTGTGTGGGTGTGTGTCTGTGTGTGGGTGCATGTGTGACAGAGAGCGAAGGAGAAATAGAAGAAAAGGCGTAGAGGAAAATGATGCCGCGCGGCTGGAAACTGGCGAATTTCACCCAAATGAAGCAAAGTTAATTCCTTAAAAGAGGAAAGAAACACGCTAAATCCGAAAATTGGAACAATGGTGCTAAGATTGTTTTATGATGGCGCAGGGCCATTGTTTCATTCTTTAGGGAGAGCCCTGCATGTTGTATCCATCAGCTTATCCCCACCCTTCTGAACGTGAAGGAGAACCTATGGTCGACTTCATTTGTGATTCAATCTCAAAAGATGTTTAGTATGTCCATTCTGGGCTACTGTAAGAACATGGCAGCCCCACTCCTCATGTAAATCTACACTGATGGGCTCATTTAAGGGTAATGGGAAAAAAAATACATCTAAGTTATTATAAATTCATGAAAATGTCAGATTGTAATTGTTTTGTAATATTTTTGAGAGGTGATAAAAATGACAGAAATCTTGCAAACTGCACCATTACGTTAAATTATTCGTATCTCTATTGGCAGAAATAGGGGGATTTGGCTTTGGAGCACCACAGGCCTGCAGCGATCCTGACGTGCACATCGCTCGTCCGATCTGGATTTAGGGGCCAAAGACCAATAGATCCCTTCAAAGTTTCCCTCCAGACAGCTGGCGCTCAGAGTCTTGAAGTTTAATCTGGTAAAGCGAATGATTCGAGGTTTTGGGGCCGAAACAATCTCACGCTATTCTTAAATTCTTAAATGGGTAAGAAGCCTGGCTCGCTGTCGGGCGTGGAATGCGAGTCACCTAGTGGCTAGAACGGGCGCTTGCGGAATGAACCGAACGCCGGGTTAAGGTGCCCCATGCCGACGATCGTCAGACCCTGAGGAAGGTGTTTTTAACTTCCTGTTGGTACAAATTAGACTGACTCTGTCATGTTGATATCAATAGTTGCCCCATCGACCTACGAGGTCATATTGCGCCACCAACGTTTACATTAGCGCCGAACAGACAACTTAGCATTTAGCTTCAAGAGTCACTGCACCTACAGGCATGTAAAAGTGTTAGCATGTCTGAGAGCAGCTGCTCCACAGAAGATCTTATGACTTGAGTTGCGACATTGTTGTTTTGACCGTGGTGTAGGGTTGAAATAGGTGATGCAATATAGGGGGAAAAAAACTTTATTAAGCTCAGTTTCTTCACAATGTTTGGTGATCATAAATCATGGAAATGGGCTCATAAATAATGACATGGGCAGTTTATCACCTGAAGTTGGCCCTGACTTTCTGAGTTGTTGGGGCTTGAGCTTGAATTTTGGTAACAGCCGTCTCCAGTTGCTCTAACACCATGTCAACACAGCATAATTTCCATCATTACAAATCTGCCAGAAACAACACTTTATACAAACAATGGGTCAGAGCATTAGCATATGAAAGGTGATGAAGGAGCAGAGAATCATTCCCCCCCTCAGCATCACAGTTTACAGTCTTCCAGCTCATTGTCTGGCTGTTATCTCGCTGTTGTCATCGGCATTATTCTCACCCAGCGGCGGCGAACACGTCGCAATAAACCTGATGTGTTATCGGCCCAGCCACACAGTGCTGACACATAATCAGCCACTGACTCGTCAACACTTTCGGCAGCCGAGCCCCGAATTCATCACTTTCTAAATAAGGCCAATTATTGCGTAAAACACACACTGCACGAGACGGGGGAAGAGCTCGAGATTTATCGCGGCTTTGATCGAAAGCGCCGATGACTGCAGAGACTCGATCCCCCGTGAGGGTTCGAGGTGGAGGAGGTGGAGGAGGTGGCGGCGGCGGCGAGGTCGGCCTCACCTTCATCCACCCCTCAGCGACTGCGTATGCGACCTGCTGTTGGTTTGATGAGTCAGGAGCGAACTGTGCGAGCGGCTGCTGCGTGAGATGATCGATGCGGCCGAATTAGCTGCGATTCACTGGCTGTTTCCTTGATTAGATTGAAGAAGCTCTCATCTCAATTAAAGTCCGTATAGATTGTTGTTCCCACGTTGTCTATTAATGTCTTAAATAAATGTCAAGACGGGGATTGATGCAAGCTCCCGGAGCCGTTTTTATCTACGAGGTGTTTGCTCGGAAATGAGCTGCGTCAGGCCGAGCCAAGGAAACGCGGAGGAGAATGATTTCTCAATTTTTGATGAGCGTCTTAAATGTATTATTTTATCAATACATTTATTGTACGCGTAAACACCGGAAACCTTCAGGTTACGGAGCCACGAAGCATAATTAGTCCTTTGGGATGGTAATTCATAAAGATTTAATCCGATATGAAAAACCCGGAGTCATACTTTAATCACACAATTAAGAGCCATGTGGTTTGGAGGCAGCGAATGAACCTGCGGTGTTAGTTCTTGTGATTACACTGATGCAACTTGTAAAACTGGGATGTTCTGTCGACTCTGGATGCAGTTATCATTTGCAGTTCACATCATCGGTCCTATGGGAGAGAAGGTCTTCACCCTGTGTCTGGTGGTGACCTCTAGTGGCGAGTTGTAGTTGACGGTTGTATTGATAATGATCATGCAAATGGGTCGTTTCAAGTAGGGGACAACATCGACCTTTATTTTAAACAATTTGTTCTGATAAAAATCACTTAAACCAATGATGTCATGAGCTTATCCTGTCTTTTTGTTTGTTTGTAAGCAAAGTTGCCCCAGACCACTGAACCGACAGTAAACAGTAAGGGAGTCATTTTTTGTGTTTTCCCATGTGTTCCTATCCTTTGATGGGTTGTACAGGTGCTCTGTGTATAAAGCTGATATTTGTAATAAAAAATCCCAGTGTTCTGTGCCAGAGGGGGCGCTGTTTATCACAAAGACCCTTTAAAAAACAAAACAAAAAAAAAGACGCTCCTAAACCATATCGTTGATTTCTATTCTACTTCCTGTTTGAGCTGACATCATTGTGGCGTTCAACTTGAATTGAGTTGGATATCAGATGGCCCAATCACAAGAGACTGGGCCAGTCGACCAATCAGAGCAGAGTCTGGATTTTTCCTTGCGGGAAGGACAAGAGCTGTGCAGAGAGGGGGCCGGGGGCGAGGGGGGGGGGGCGTTACTAGAGAGGTTGACAGTAAGAGGAAACTACAGTATTTTGGGTATTTTGATGCTACATAAAATATTTGATATTTTTCTTCTATTTTTACTTTCTATACAACCTGTTCCTGGAGAATAATACGCATTCCTACACAAATAAGATGAAAAAGCTGTATGCAGATTTTTATAGTATACGAGCAAACCTGCCAAATCTGCGACTGACATTTCACTCTGTGCCTCCGTTTTGGTCCATTTCTATTACATTTGACATCGGGAGTGCACTGACAGCTGATGTGCTCTTTTCCAGGTGTCTTGCCAAATTAGCATATTCTCAGCTAACATGAATCCATCACCACTGAGCAAAGTGGGTGCTGACATGTGTCTTAAAAAAAAAAACTAAAAAAAATTGTGGCACGTCATTTATATTTCACATGGAAACCTCATGTTGGTTGGTATTATCGATCGGTGGAAAACGAGCCTCGGTGAACTGTTGTCTGTGCATGTATGAAACAGCAGCGCTGCTGCTGCTGCTGCTGCTGCTGCTGCTGCTGGGCCTCGGTGGAGCTGCAGTCTCCAGTGAGCATTACTCTATACGTTGTATGCGCTCAGTGTTTGTCACCTTTTGTGGAGAAAGGGCCAGATCTGTTTACACTCTCCTGCTAAATCACCCAAATACCCACTGAGCTGAATTTGATCACACTCTGTGTGTGTGTGTGTGTGTGCGTGTGCGTGTGTGTGTGTGTGTGAGGTTCATCCCAGATCTCGCAAAATGCAACCAATTTTCCAGTGTGGCCCTGTGGGTGAGTATTTGCAGTGGAGTGGGCTGTTTGTCCACTGGTTGCACTGATAGGGCTCCGAGGCAGCTGTTCAAATGAACTCTGAAGGCTGAGGGCTTCATACAAACACCGCTGATCCTCATGGAGGCAAATGGACACAGTCGGGTTTGCTCCACGGAATGACCCGGGTTATTGGTCCGGTGTCATTTCAGCTGATTTGATTTGAATGCCGGGGTCGTGCAGCTGCTTCTGCAGCCGCTGCTGCTCTGACTCACCTGTGAGCTTATTTTTTTTTTAATGTATTTTGATCCAAAAGAAGCAGGAGGACGAGAGGAAATGAAATCACGTTCATTCAAATGAGAGCGAACATCTAGTCAGTTTGCCGGGGTGGCGGGGGGTGGCGGGGGGGTGGGGGGGGGGCGATGGGGGGGGGGGGGGGGGGCGATCTTCAGTGAGATCGTCTATCAAACATTTTCTCCGACTTTATTGGCGGAGACAATCACGGCCTCGCTTTTAAGTTTGATGGAATTAGGATTCAGCTAAATATAATCGCCTTAAATATATATATATATATCTACAGTGGAAGCAGTGCAGCGAGAGCAGGGGTGAAAATAGATGAACAGAAAATGCTGAAGTGAGTCTGAGTTCGTAATAACATCCTCTGAAGACCTGGATCTTTTGAATAGATCAGACGCTATCAGATCCGCGCCGGTCTGCTGCAGTAACGACTCATCTGCTTCATTCTCCCGAGAATCACCTGAGCCTCCGCGAGGCCCCTGCAGGAGCCAGGACGCTTGCAGGTGTGTCTGTCTCCTACATCTGTTTTTTCTGTCCAGTTTCTGAATTATTTAAAAGGGAAGTTGATTCTCTGTTTCCACATTCCAACTTTTTCTTGCTTGAGGAGGAGGAGGAGGAGGAGGAGGAGGAGGAGGAGGAGGAGGTGGCGGCGGCGTTGAAGGAGAGAAAGGCTGTTGTTTATGTTGTGCGTGTAATTGTGTGATTTACTCTCGCCGAGTGTCTGAACCTGGAGCTTAGCGACACAATAAGCTAGCAGATATTAAAATGATCAGTTCAGCTTCAGCGAGCAGAGCTTTCATTTAGTCCAACTACCTTTTATGAAGACCCCCCCCCACCCCCCCACCCCACCCTCACTCCCCTCACTCCTCTCCCTCGCTCATCCTAAAAAAGTGCTTTTCATGCAGATGTTCCTTTATGAGCCTCCTACACAGGCACGGTGGCAGAGGCACAGAGTGTGTGTGTCCGTGTGCATGAGTGTGTGAAAATGATAAAGGGATGAGTGAGCAGGAGGTGTGTGCGTGCGTGTGTGTGTGTGCGTGTGTGCGCGCGCAGAAGCAGGGTGAGAGCGGTGGCTGTGTGGATCCAGGACCTCCGACTGTCAGCTGGAGCACCACTCTCAGACTTATTCTCTCCTGTGTGAACAATGCTCGGCTCAGGAGCGGAGCCCATTTCACACGCACCACAATGCTGCTGTCGTCCTCCCGCAGCCAAATGACCGCGCGCTCAGCTCTTTGTTCTCCCGCCCTTTTTTCCCCGAAGAAAGCTCCGACATCTGCAAAACAAGTGGAGTTTGTCCTGGCGATGGATTGATAAAACAAGAGAATCCCTCATTTGTCCACGGTGGATTTGAAGCCATGCCCTCATGCATGCAGTGCAAAAATGTTCCACACCCGTAGTATTTTATCTTGGAGTCCGGGATATTGGCGTGGAACCACAGTTGTTCTAAATGGGGCCTCTCTACGGTGGCCACCATGTTTTTACAGTTGGTAAAAGTGGAAGTACTAAACATGTATTGAGTTTGAATGACAACTGAAGTCGACCACAGGTTCTCCCGCAGAATCAGAAGGGTGAGGGTGAGGTGATGGATACAACATGCAACTTCACCTCTAGACGTCACCAAATCTTACACACTGCTCCTTTAAATTGCACTCGTTGTTCCTCATCCTTTGGAAAAAGCACATAGCATGTGAGGTAATGTGGGATGTTGCTCAGTGAACAACTCACATGTTTATATCAACTGACCTTTTGAGTACATTCATCAAGGTGAATACTATGTCCACACCTGAATGTGTTTGAGGAAACGTTCTCTAAATCACAGGCATTTTCTCACATTGCAAGATAGAACGTTTCATTGGTTTTCAAGTTGAAAACCAAATGTTGAACATTTCAACAGTTCCCGGTGGAACAACACAGAGAGGGAGAATTATAGAATCATGTTTTTATGGGGCTGATATCTACATTTTTGCAATTAGGCGGCTAAGATCTGATGCCCCCCTCCAAGTGCTACTCTGGTTATGTCAGTGTCCTTCATCATGTCAACGTATCACAGCTATATGGTTTCATCTCGATGCTACGTGGTATTAAAGGAGTCATGTTGCGATTTTTCTTTGTTTTCCTTTCTCTTAGTGGGTTGTTGAGGTGTTGTCTAAGAGGTGCCAGAAGGGGGCGCCCTTCATCATAGAAAACACAGCACTGACTATAACTGTGCCTTCCCAATCGGAACGTCTCCCGTTTTAAAGATGAACCCATGGTTGACTTCTGTTGTCATTAAGACTCAAAAGGTGATTTTGTACCTCCACTTTTACTACTGTAAAAACATGGCGGCCTCCATGGAGAGGACTCCCTCCTCGTGTAAACATACATTAATGGGCTTATTTTGGGGTAATGGGAAAAAAAACAAACATTTACGTGATCATAGATGATTGTGAATTGTTTCGTAATATTTTAGAAGTGACAAAAATGACCCAAATCTTACACATTTGCACCTTTACACAGTGGTTGGTTTTGTCCATCTCAACCTACTGAACACTGGTATCTACATCTCTGACCTGTGAAGCTTGTACCCAACTTCACGCCCCAATGTCAGCAGATCGTCCTTTGCCTCTCGCAGGATAATGGATAAATACCAGTGTGGAGACTGATGCCATTACGTTGTTGACTTAGCCCCGTAATGTCCCGCTGCGTAGAAGTGCACTTTCATTAGCTCCCCTCACTTCTCCTGTGACGCGAAGTGCGTTAAACCGCTGCTCATTTGTTTTTTTTGTTTTTTTGGTGTCTCCGAGGACGGCAGACAAACTTGGGTTTTTAGTGGCGTTCCAGAGAAGTTGCGCTTAATGTCAGGGCTGTGTCTCGCAATCAAAGTAGACTGTGTCTCAGACTCGCAGCCTCGTCTGACCCACTTCAGCTCGGTGCGGCACAGTCACTCTCCTAATTGCCCACCTGTGGGCGTCCTAATTGGCTTAGTCCTGGTTTTAATCAGGGAGAGTAGCGCGATTAAGACCCTGCGACTGCTCCCGCTGGCCAAAGACATGGCGAGAAGAGCAGACGGAGGGAGGGGGGACTCACCGCACTCACAGACTCAGAAGTAAGCGTTTAGCGAGCGTTTTAACAAAGCACTTGTGACATTTTCAGTCACCTCACACATGTGCAAGTTCTTAATGATGTACGTTTAAAGCTGAGATTTATGAGCAAAATCTGTTGAGGGCCATTAGCTACGCCTCTGATTTATTCATGGGGGGGCTGAAGCGGCACAATAAATATGGAAATAACCGCTGGCCTTTTCAGACCACAGCTCCGGGGGAGACCCGAGCAGAATGAGAATTTGGAAGCAGCGGGTGCTGATGTCTTGTTTGGAGATGAGCTGCTGATACGTAGTTTCCGGGAGGGTTGCGTCCATGCACTCGTGGTCATCGCCGAAGACAGAGGACTGTGATGTATTCACTGTTCAATCTGGCATGCACACACATGAAGATCCTCCAAAACAGCCTCAGTGCAGTTAGAATCACTTATAATGTCATTCTTAGCACCAGTGTCACTCTGCGCGGCGAGACGCATACAACACAAGACATTCCTTTACCGACACGTCGAATATTAGTGATGAGGCTGCCTCCAGCTCATTTGTGCGGTTTGAGTTCTTGAGAATAAAGTTGAACCATTCACTTGTTTCTGTAGCCGGGTGGATTTACATGTGGTTGAGTGGTTAGAGCAGCGGTGTCGAACATGTGGCGTGCGGGCCAGAAACGGTCCGTCCGAGAGTCCAATCCAGCCCACGGAATACTTTTGTAAAGTAAAAACTAGAGATGTTGGTTAATTGACCCACAGTTACTTTGCCGGGACACTAGGGGGAGCCTGTGCCGTTTGTTCATTAGATGTAAACATTTTCCGAATGTACTTTTTTTGCACTGAAACAAAGGGAACACTTTGGAGTTGTTGTTGTTTATTGGTCTTTATGCTTGAGATCAGATTCGGCTGCACTCTGAGCTACAATGACTTTGACACCCCTGGGTTACAGGAGTCGTCCTGCCACTAGAAGGTTGTTGGTTTGATTCCATCCCACATCCCGAAGTGTCCCAGGGCAAGATGCTTAACCCCCCGTCAACCCTTGTATGCCCCTTTTAGTCCTGTGGATTTACGGTGAGAGATCTAATGGAGTCAGGTGCAACGGTACTTGGTTGCTACAACTGAAACCGGACATCAGATAAGCAGCTGACAATACAACATTTTTTTAAGCATTTTGTCAGACATTTTTCATTTGAAACCTTTTTTTGGTGGAATGGGGACTTGACTGAGAGCAATAGGTCTCTGCATATAACTGTCACTTTCACTAAGTGGGTGGTACACGCTGTTAATCACATGGCATCCATGGGTATTGTGATTTATAATTTTATATTGTAGCATGTTGTGCAGGAGAGAGCTGGGGCTTCCCAGCATGCTTTGGGGCATGGAGCCCCGGACACTGTGTACCGTATGGTTGCCTTATTTTTATAGTTACAACATTTATGTGCATTTTATGTGGTGCTTAATTTCTTTTAGAAATATTCCCTGTTTGTTTTCTGTTTGGTTGTTCGGACAGTTTGTGTGGCACCATGACTTTGTTTCGCTTTTGTTTTCCTCACTTCGCTCCGTTCTGTCTGTTTCACGTCGATTGAAGTTAGGCTTCAGTGAAGCTAATTGCCATGCAGAACATTGTCTCTGTCGCATTTGTGCAATTTTTACGTGATCCACGTCTCAATACAGTGATTAATATTTGATTTAATGATTTTTAATCGATTTAATGATTTCCCCACACCTCTATATAAACTAATTTCGGTGTGTGTGTTAGTGATGACACCCTCTCCTGGCACTTCTAAGTATGACTCCAGTCAAATTGAACCTGGAGTCTCAAGCCTCCTGTTGTAATTAACCAGTTTAGCATTAAATGTGTCACGCCGATCTCAACAGAACAGGCTGATAGTCATTCTCTCCTCCTCTTCTCTGAGTACCTTTCATTCCTCCCGGGAGATTTATTCTCTCGTGACTTGTATTGTTTATAAGCTAATCAGGTCAGGACTAATAACTAGCCTGTGTTTTAGCGTCCGTGTATGTAACTCACGAAGGTCTAATTAATGGTGCAGAGCATCTCTCCATGTTAATTCATTTTGCCTGTAGCCCACTTCCTAAGTGCGCGATGCTTGAGCACTTCTCTGCTCCTACACTTTCATTTCTTCTCCGCGTCTTTAAAGGTTATTTTCTGATGAAGTTACACTGACTGATCGCTGTGTAATTAACTCTTTTGTTTTGCCCGCTGTGCCTCACCCTCCTTGTTTTGTTATTCTCTGGATACTGATTAACTACATTGCCCAGAATTTCTTTCAACAAAATCCAATACATGTCCATCACCTGTCCGCCCCCTTATCCGAAGAGAACACACGCTCGTGCTCGTACTTTAGTCCATTCGTGTCTCTGGATGCTTCGCTGTAAGAGTGGAGAGTCAAAACGGACTGATACGATGTTAATAATGAACTGAAAATATATTATGTCACAATCATATAAGTACTTCAGGGAAACAGAATCCGAAATACAGGGTGCGCTGATGACGAGTCGCCATGGTTACCCCTTGCACTTCTGTCCTGATCGAATCTCTAGCTAGCTAGTGTTCCACTGGTCGGCTTTATTATCATAATGACGGTGTTTGAATCAATATTCACACGTGCCCAACTAGTGCGAGCGCAGCAGCATGACTGCCTGACAGAATCCTAGCTGCAATTCACTCTGGTCAAAATAATAAATGTGATTGTGGGAATACAAAACACCCGGCACGGTTCCAGAGCATTGGCAAATCCTTTGTGTGTTTTTATGAACAGCAAAAAAATGTCATTCGGGAAAACATTCATTGTGCCTCAGTCTTCTAAAGAGCTATTAGGTCCCCACCAGAGCCGTGTCTTCTGTAATATTCTGAGAGATGTAGTTTCACAGTGTCACCGGTTCATGCTTTTATAGTGTCATACATCATTGTGACAGATCTCATCACAGCACAGAGGCAGGACAAGTGCGCCCTTTGTTTCTATCACTCCGCATAAGGGTCCTCCGCTGCTCAGGAGCTGAATGGAACTTAATGGAGTAAAATGTGTGGAGATGATTTCTCACCACAGCTGTGGAGAACTCGTGAGAACTCGGACTCTGTTTGCTTCCATTTGAACCATTGTCTTCTTCGTACTGTGTTGTCGCGCAGTGTCCCCTCTGAACCACTGGCCTTCACTCACACCTTCTCTTACGACTCTCTTCCTGTACGAGCTGCTTCAGAATGATTCCTTGTCTATAGTGAGTCCTGAGACAGTTCTATGACTTACTGTCACCTTTTGTTGTGATGGACTTTGCGTGTTTTATGAACAAGTCTATAAACCGTGGCAAAGTCTCACTACTTTCCGTTCATCCTACCTGGTTCGTTATCAGTGTAGATTCTAAGTTCATTTTTTTTTCATGCAGAATGTCTTTTATCTCTGTACTTGTACTTTTAAAATCTGCAGAATGAATCTGCTTGATGTACGAAGCATTGCGGCAACACGATTAACAATGTGCTTTTATTCCGAAAGCAAATTGCCAGACAGGAAGTGGTCCTGTTTATCCTGTTGCCAAGATCAGACCACCTGTGTCTTGACATTCTGTTGAAATGGTTGAAATAAAGACACATTAATACCGGTATCTGAGGATGTAGGAATAGATGTGCTTGGTCCCAACAATGAGTTGGTGACAGAATAAAAAAAAAATAGGATGTTGACAAAGTAAAAAACATCACAGAATAAACTAGAACATTCCTTGAATAATGTCTCGATTGGACAATCCTTTAACGCAGTATTCCTCATCTCTGTGGTGCTTCTATGTTATAACATCGCTGTGTCTGCATGAATCCTTCTTCATTAGACCATAGATCCTCACACCATCTCGGTCGCCATGAGAGCGCGGAGCCTGTACAAATCATCCAAAACTCTTCTGCTCATCTCGGTTGTGATCATCTCACCACCTCTTTCATCCGCTTCTTGGCTGATGAACAAACTCGCCGAGTGTTTGCTCATCAAGTTCAGCCTTTCTCACCAGGCTCTGAAGAACCGTCCTTTCAGCCGTCGTCTTCCTCACATGCTGCTCTTTGCATCAGAGTGGTTCTGTGATGCATATCTCACACTGGACTGTGTGTGTGTGTGTGTGTGTGTGTGTGTGTGTGTGTGTGTGTGTGAATGCTTGGACCCCATGGGACTTAGAAATACTACATATAAGTTCCCTGCAGCCGTGTGTGTGGGGGCGTGTCTCACGGAGCTGCAGCCTACAAAGGATCGTTTCTGACTCCTCTGCTTCTCCGAGGCAGATATATGTACGTTGCCGTGTGTGTCTGCAGGCATGCGGCACATACACACACACACACACACACACACACACAGCAGCTCCCATATACTTTCACAGAGCCGACACACAACGTATCTGTATGTATGCACACGCTTTCTCACATTTCTCTTTCCCTCTGAGGAAATGGAGAAATAATAATTCCGTGTGTGATAATGCCAGTAATACCGATCCACACCAGAGCGAGCAGGCGAGCCTCCTGTGGGAGGTGCTGCCTCGCGCTCACATCAAAGCCATAATAGAGAGACTTGCATCCAGGCGGGCTGCCGTGTTCGTCTATATGTGTCTATTACGCACAGCGGCGTGGAAGCAGATGCTCCCATGTGGGTGTCCTCCAGGGCATAAACCTCACTCTGCAATAATCAGTCAAGTCTTGCATCTATTGTTTTTTCTGTAGGATCAAGCTGCATGATGGTTGTCTTGGTTTGATGAGGATCTTACAGGTGCAGTGTGTAAGATCCGGTGACCTCTTGAGGTGAAGTGAAGCATGTTGTGTCCGTCACCTCACCCCTCTGAGCACATGCAGGAGAACCAAGGGTCGACTGACGTTGTCAGTAAAACTCAAACGATTTGAGCACATCCACTCTGGGCTACTATAAAATCATGGCGGCCCCCGTAGAGAGGACCCCCTCCTCATGTAAATACACATTAAATGGCTCATTTAAGGGTAATGGGAAAAAAAATAATACATTTAGATGATTAGAAATTCCTGAAAATGTCAGTATGTAATTGTTTTGTGATATTTTTAGAGGTGACAAAAATGACCGAAATCCTACACACTGCACCTTTAAAGCTGCAGCACACACAGACGATACGGGCCATGATGAGCGTCAAGCCGATGTTGTTATTTACCTGTGAAAGTGAACATGGCGGAGAGCAGGGGATGTTCGGGGCGTGGTCACGCTGGCATTTGACTCGGAACACACTCGGGCCACAAAAGTAAACAAACCCATGCAGGGCAACCGGCAATGCATTGCAATTCAGGCAAACTACAATATCAAAAAACAAACAACATGGCCGGCGCGTTTCAAACAGACAGAGTAAGCCCGGACAGGAGCATATTTACACAGAGCTCAGCCGCTTTGCTGTGGCCTCATATCTCTGAGGAGCCGCAGATGTGGACAGCGCATAGAATTCACCAGCATCGCGCTGCGCGTGTTTACATATGCATATTATTCAAAGGCCACATGGCTCTCCAATGCTTCCATTGGCTCCGGGGATGGGAATCAATCCAGCGGTTGCCCCTGGCTACAGATGAATGTCTGTGTGCATGCGCCCGCGTGTGAAACGCGTAAATGTGTTAAAGAGCCATATCTGTCTCTCGAACACCTGTGATCCACTCTAATGCCCCCGTTTCCTTTATGCACATATCGAGGCAGCTTGAAATGAATTCACAGGAGGTTTCATTCTCGTCTAATAATAAAAAAAATAAAAAAAACCCTTTTCAATCTTTACTTGTTGTGCAGTTACAGGAATGATCGGATGCATGCACGTGCAACGGCACCGCGGGGGTGATTTCCTCGCATCTAAAGGCTCGTATTGATTTGTACAGATGCTTTATGAACAAAGAAGTGGGATTAAGGCCACTCCAGCTCTCTGATGAACACAGGGGTCATAATCCGACTCTACTTAGCGAAAATGCTTATGAGCACAATTACTAAGGCTTTACTGAGTAAAGTTCTGAAGCTCACTGTGGACGGAAGGTCTCTGTGAAACAACTGCCTTTGGTTTAATGTCAAATCAGTGTCTCTCTCTGTTTCTATACTTTGTCATATGTTGGTATTCAAGTGATTCTTTACCCACAAAGAGGTCATGTTTTCATCCTGTTTCATTTGGTAGTAAACAAATGGCCCATGAATCATGGACTAGATGCGAGAAGAACCCATACAGATTTCAGTATGGATACTAATTAGTCGGTGGATTACATACATTTGTAAAAATGCCGACATAATTGTTATTATCCTATTTCTATGGATAGAAGTGACAAAAAAAAAAGACCCAAAATCTTACACGCTGCACCTTTAACGCAGAGGTTAAGTAAACCAATGTGCATTTACGTGAGTATTCTTCCTTCCTGGCCCTTCAAAGTAAAAGCACAATATGTGTGTGACAGTGGACATCAAACCTGAATACATTTACTGAGGAAGTCCCACTCGTATTCTATGATATAATAACACTTGCAACAGTTGAACTAAACACTACTGCTGACTCATCCCTGGCTGATGCTATTATCCAGCAGGGGATGTCAATGTGTAGTTCCCATGTTAACCACTGGAAGCAGGGAATGGGCCCTGAGCTGCATGTGTCATCAGTGATGTCAGAATGGGTTTGACTGAAAAAAGGTATATTAGAAGCATTGGTCTCGTGTTTGATTGACAGGCATCAGCGTCCATCTATAGCAGATGTGTCAAACCTATGGCCCGCTGACCAAATGTGGCCTGCAAAATCATTTTATATGGCCCGTGAGAGTTTAAAGGTATATGAAATCTAAAGTATGAACTCTGGCGAATTACACATGCCACTTTTTATGTGTCGCAATATTTTCATTGGGTTTACAGCTGTAACATGTATGGAAATGCATATACAATAATTCTAACTTGAATAAATACTAGATTATAAATAATCAAGGATGAAGACAGTTGTTAAAACCAGGTTGGTGAAAATGAGTGTGACACCTCCGATCAACTTCATCCGTTGTTGAAAAAAAAAAGTTATTTTTGTAGTTTTCTGAAATGGCAAGGTTTTATATATATATATATATATATATATATATATATATATGTATATACATTGTGGACTTACTAATCGCACACGGTGCAGCAGGTCATGTGATCGCACACACGCGATGGTTATCATACATGTGACAACGCTGAGGCGAAGCCCCCCACTGAGTTCTATCTAATTCTCACTGCAATCAGCACCACGATCAAACGCTCACCGCTCCCCCCCTCCCCCCCTCCCCTCCACCTCCCCTTTATCCTCTCCATCATCTCCACTTTCACTTTTATCCGCAGCTAACTTCTCTCCTCCTCAACTTCCGTCTCTTTCTCCTTCACATCGCTGTCTCCATCATTTCATTTGGATGTCATCATCACGTCGTGGCGCCACTGCTGCATGCAAATGGCCCGAAAGTCACCTTTATCTGGCGAATCAAAGCCGCTGTGTGTGACTGAAGACTGGGCACTGATGTTTGTGGCCCTCGCATCGCGTACGAACTCCCTCATTGGCTGGAAAAGAGTGTGTGACAACAACACGGCCCCCCTGCTGATTGCGCTGCATTTCATCATGCGTGAGCTTTGTTGGGCCACAGCTGAGCTGGCATACACACACACACACACACACACACACACACACACACACACACACACACACTCACACTCACAAATAGATTGTAACAGTTGAAATGAGAACCATGTAGTTGCTCAGTGATGACTGAGCTGTTGATTTTGCGGCTGCCAATAACCGGGCGCCTCTAATCCAGTCCAATCCAACTTTATTCATAAAGCGCTTTGAAACGACTGTAAAGGTTCAAAGTGCCGATCAGAAAAATACATAAAATGCACAGCACCCATGCAGCGGAGAATAGATATAAATATAAATAAAACAGGTTGGAAACATGAATAAAGTGAAATAAAAGCAGAAATAAAAATCAACAAATAAATGAATAAAAATTCAGTTTAGCAGTAGGAGCAGTCAAATTGATTAGAATGAAGATGCAATCAGATTAAAATGAGACAAATATCGAATCAAATCAAAATCAAAATCAAAGCTCTACCCAGGACCAAAAGCCAACGTCAGGATGGATTTAAAAACAGGCAGTGATGAGGCCTGTCTAATGTGGAGGGGCAGATCACTCCCCAATGTTGGAGGCACCACAGTAAAAGCAGGGCCCCCTCTGAGCCTCAGCCTCAGGTTTCCCCTCCTTCAGGAGCAGCCGATCAGTCCAATGGCTGCCTTCAACCAGGGCTTCTCATCACACTCCTCCGTTAATTAACAGCAACTGCAATCCCACTTAGAATTATTCTGGTGCCAGAGGAGGGAAATCTAATTGCCTTTACGCTGCACATCCACTTTCTTTTCCACGGAACATTTCCTTGCGCTTTTGACGCCGTGAATCCAGGTGTAACAGTCCTTCTCCCTCTCGGAGCTCCATCCATCTCAAAGCAGGAGATTTATGAGGGATTTTAAGACGTTACTCAGCTGAGATTGTGCAATATTGGCCGCGACTTAATATCCTGAACATCTCTGCGCTATTTTACACTTGTATTAAAGTTGATCTTCTTTTCCTCCACATGTCCCTGCTATTGAAGCGCACCAGGCATCATAAACTTGATTTAATATAGACTGGAGAAGCATTTTGAGTCAGAAAACACCTTTATTCTCTTGCTCTGTGGAAACACATAGCCTGCAGGACATCACCCGCCGTTACAGCATCCGCAGCATTTTATGATTAAAATGGATTTGACTTTGAAACAAAAGCTCACATCAAGTCTTTTCGCAGTCGATGTAACAACTTCACCGCCTAATTGACAGAGTCAGTAAGGACGAGACCGTGCGACTATTTATAAGCGGGAGATTTGTTTTTAAATTGTATTTTTCATAAAAGCAGAAAATCTGAATGATTATAACCCGTAAACGACGGCCAGATTGGACACTCTTTTGGCCCCCTGGGCGTATGTTTCAATCAATCAATCAACCTTTATTTGTATATAGCGCTTTACAACACTGATAAGTGCTTTAGAATAAAAATAAAAACACGTGAAAAAACATAGGTATATACATCATGTTATGGGAGTGATGAGGAGCCAATCGCAGCACAAACAGGCGGACCACAAATGCACAGTTCAGGAAATAGGCTTTTCCTGAAGTCGGACAAGGCGACACAGGAAAGCAGATGGGCACAGGAAAAAAAACCTGGTCCAAAAACAAGGAGGCAGGTCAGGTTACCGGCACTAGGCAGCACGGGACGGTCAGAGGCAGGCAAGGTCACACACCGGAAAACAGACCGGGGGTACGCTCGGGGGGTACGCACGATGACATGACAATCTGGCAATGGGTTCGGGTGAGGCTGGGGGTTACGGGGGGGATGGGGGGATGGGGGTGGGGGGAGCTGATTGCTGAGGACGAGGAGCACCTGGGCCAAATGAGGCGGGAGTGGTTGGGAGGAAGGGAGTGAGAGCAGGAACGGGAGGGGAGGGGGGGGGGAGGAGTGACTGGCGCACGTAACACATGGATGTTACAGAGGGCACAGAGAGAGAGAGTGACACTGAGTTCATCTGTTTATCAAACTTCGAGTTTTCGTCGAACATCACCCACAGATTCTCCACGGTCCCTTTGAAACAAGACCCCAGGTTTGTTTGACGCAGTGAATGTGTGACAGCCTTGGTCTGGACTCTGTTCCGAGGAACCCGTCACACCTGTTATTTAGGTTCAGACTAGACTGAGAAGTTCCCCAAAGATACTCTAGACCACATGTGTCAAACTCGTGGCCCGGGGGCCAAATGTGGCCCGCAAGAGCATTTTATATGGCCCACGAGACCTTAGACCTCCTGCTGTAAATATGTTAGATGTATCACAGATCCCATTTTATTTTATTATTCTTAATTTTATTTTTATAGACCTTATATTAGGGTACCCCTGTTGTTTTCCCCCTTAGCACCACCAGAGTTGTCCTTCAATCTCGTTGTACATTGTGTATAATGACAATAAAGGCATTCTATTCATTCTATTCTATTCTATTCTATTCTATTAAAGGCATATGACTGTCTAAAAATAAAAAGAGTAAAACGTACATTGCCCATGAACTCTCGTGAATTATACATGCCACTTTTTACGTGTAGCAAAATACTCACTGTGTTTACATTTTCGCATGTATGGAAATGCC
>JAFBJT010111448.1:66375-76375 GCA_016785325.1 Chascanopsetta lugubris | reverse complement strand
TTTGTCACATCAGCTGTTTTTATCATTGCAGTCTTGATCCCAGCTTTGCTCTCTCTGGCGTCTCCCTGTGTGGATGTGCACACACGTCACTGCAGACGTAAACAAGCCTTCAACCTGCTCTGTGGCCTTTGGTGACAGAGGGGGGACTGAGATGAGTGGGCTGATGGTTCAAATTCAGGGGCCTGTGTGTGTGTGTGTGTGTGTGTGTGTGTGTGTGTGTTGGCTGTGTCTTACCTGTTCTGTACCATGATCATGGCCATCCAGTCAGATGGATACACATGTTTTCCAATCAGGTCCATGAACAGCATGAACGACTCCATCAGAAAGTCCTGCAGTGAGTGAGCAGCTGTTAGATCACAACAGGATTATTGCTTTATTACAAACATTCTGAAATAGCTCGGGGGATGGATATAGCTTCGGTCAGAGGATAACTCATTAAAGATCTAGTGTGAAAGATTTATTGGACAGAAAGGAAATATAATATGATATTACAGATTTGTTTTATTGAGTGTATAATAATCACCTGGCTGTAAAAACTGTTTGCTTCTACATTAGAATGAGCCCAACACATTTACACCAGGAGTGAGTCCTCTCTACGGAAGCCACCGTGTTGCTCCATCTCGTTTCCACAGTGGCCCGGACTGGAGAAAACCAAGCGCCATTTTAATGGCTGAATGGTTTCATGGTATTTGACGATTATCGGGGTAATAAGCTGCAACATGCAAATTAACTAGCAATAAAAACCTACACACTGTACCTTTATACGAGTTCACTGTGAGTAAATCCAAGTGATACCTCTAAGTCACTGCACTGTGGTGATGATTCAAACACAAACAAATGTGGATCTGCCATATTTAAAGGAGGTCCATCGCTGGCCATTTGACGTAAACAGGGCACTGCAGTGACACCTGTCTGCGCTCGGGCAGCACCCGTGCATGGGTGCGGGTTTTTAAAGTGTGCTGTGTTTACATCGTCCTGTTGCGCCACCGAGAGAAGTCAGAGTCGTGTCCGTGCGCTTACCACAAGATCGGTGGTGCCGCTGAAGGTTTCGATGTACGTGGCGTAATGACGATCATCCATCTGACTGAGGATCGCTGTCATGCAGGCGACCACCCTGGACTGCGGAGGGAGAGAGGGGAGGAAAACAGATGCTCAGATCATTACTCTGCAGACGGGGGCCCCTCGCGGCTCCTCGTCGGCCGAGCAGCTCCGCGCATCGCAAAGCGTCGCCGCTAGTTTCACGTTGGACAACGTCCGCGGCCTCCCACGTTCACAACGTTCAAAAGAGAAGGAGAAGCCCCACGCCGGTTCTGTCGGCGATGCGGGGAAGCGCGATTGGAAAGGAGGACAGTGCTAATGACCGGCGTGCGGCGGCGCGACTCGGCTCGTGCTTTGCTTAAAGTCACGTCCCATTTGTCTCATCCCACTTCCACGGGAACGTGCGCTGATCCTTCCCTCCGCTCGCTCCACATCGCCACCGAGCCATCCACGTGCACGTCCATTAGACCTATTGTTTATCCTGCCAGCGTCTCCACGGGAACCGCGGCCGAACCCGGCGGACGTTTTTTTCCCCCTGCGCTGAGAGGGGACGTGGAACTTGTTCAGGTGTAGTTTCACCCGCTTTCACCCGCAGGCGTTTACGTGAAATGACCTCCCACAGTCGGAGGCGGAGGGAGAGAAAGACACGAGACGTGGGGATGAGGAGTGAGGGAGGGCTAATTGGAGATGAGAGATGAGCGGTATCTGATGTGGTGACGGCTTTTATCTGATGGAGATGGGCAGGATGGGTGTTTCTGCTTTCGTGTTTGATGTTCACACACACACACACACACACACACACACACACACACACACAAAAGACACACACACACAATCACACAGAAGGCACCAACAGACAGGAACAAGGAGAAACATTATCTTTCTACTTTTTCGTCATCCGCCCTCTCTCTCTTTCTGATCAGCAACAGGATTAGGAACACACACACACACACACACACACACACACGCACACGCACACGCACACACACACAGAAAGCCTCCACAGTTCAGCACTTACTGGTTTTATATCCACTGTTTGTGTGCACATGTGTGTGTGTGTGTGTGTGTGTGTGTGTGTGTGTGCGTGTGTGTGTTGACGTGTAGGTCATGTGTCTCCTTGCCCTACTTCAGACGAAGCGCTCTCCTCTGAGGACTTATGCTCTCAATCTTCCTCAGCTGCATCGAAAACAGAAATAACCCCAAAAGTCTAAATATGGGGCTTTTAGCTGCTGATGTCTTCACACATCATGTGTTTCATCAAAACATCACATGTTACAGCATGCATACAAATATAGTTGGACGTGTGAGTGTGTGTAGAAAAGTGTGATGGTGTGTGTGTGTGTGTGTGTGTGTGTGACAGGCCGGGCGAGAGAGTTCAGGGCATGTAGAGCTGAAGGGCTTATGCAACAGTGAGGAGATTACTGACAAAACAGGACACAGATGCCGGAGAGGTCTGGGATTTCTCTCTCCTACTCTTCCTCCTCCTCCTCCTCCTCCTCTTTCTCCCTCCCTCCATTTGTCCGTCCACTCCATCAATCTGGCCACTTGCTTTAAAGGTACAGTGTGTACGATTTTGGTCATTTTTGTCACTTCTAGAAATATTACGAAATCATTACAAACAGACATTTTCATGAATTCCTAATCACCCAAATCATACATTTTTTTCCATTACCCTTAAATAAGTCCATTAATGTATATCTACATGAGGAGAAGGTCCTCTCCATGGAGGCCGCCATGTTTTTTACAGTAGTAAAAGTGGACAAACGAGACATCTTTAGAGTTTTCATGACAGCTGAAGTCGACCATAGCTTCTCCTTTATGCTCAGAAGGGTGAGGGTGAGGAGATGGATACAGCATGCAACTTCACCTTTAGATGTCACCAAATCGCACACACTGCACCTTTAAATTCACTCTTTTAGTCAAAATGTCAGAAAACGCGTGACGTGAAGTGAATCAAACCGAACCCATGTTCAGGACACTGCAGAGGCCACCGTCTTAATTGCGACCCCCTGCGCACAAGTGCCCCATTATTTACATTGCCTCACAATTATTAGCGTTAGACAAACTGTCCTGAGGGGGGGCGCTCACGTTAACATTATGGGGTCATGCAAATCAAAAAGGCTTCATTCCGTTCCGCCCTCCGGCAGCAGCGTGAACGCAGACAGCGCTCGGCGCATACGCTCACCAGCAGATTTACGCCCTCCACCGCGCAGTCATCACACTGCTGGCAGCATCCGAGCGGCCAACACTATCACTGACAATGAAATGAAGAGATATTTGCTCCATCACAGCTGGCTGCGGCCCCATCTCACAGATTAAATTAGCCCATGCAAATGTGGAGGCCATGCAGGCTGGGAAAGGCGTTTACGCTTTTGTCCGACCTCCGCGCCGGGAACTCAAAAAGTGCGTGCGGTCGATAAACGAAGCCGCAATGAGCTGAAATGAACACTTGAGATTCATGACGACTCGCCCGGTAACCAGGTGAAATGCATACACATCATGTCGTATGAAGATGAATCACGTGAGAGTGTGGGAACGCATGGGGGGAGAAAGCGGCTGGCGAGTATGCACTCAGTGGTCTTTAAGGGTCTTAGATTCAATGTCACGACTGTCGTGCAGCAAAGGTAATTCTGGGCTTTCACCACTCTGGGATCTTTTGGTAAATTGGGGGCAAAAAAGGTCTGAAACTGGACTTAACCTGATTTAATATTGTCTCAAAGAGTTCGTGCTCCACAGGGTGTCTTTGTCAAAATGTGAAATCCGTAAATACGCAGCGCTCTTGCAGGGATTGCAGGATTTCATGGATTTCCGTTTCCGTGCCACTGCAGCTCCTCTGTGTCCCATGTGCTTAGACCGGACTCATCCACCAGGAAATACAGGCAGTATTTTAAGAGAGTGGAGCAGAGCACTTCCAATATTTGTCACCAGCAGCTCCAAAGAGTCACGGCTCTATTGATCTGTTTATTCCTACAGCACCGACATCGTTTTTAATGATACACTTTAAGCCATTACTGCACAACTCCATCCCCTCCTGCCCTCAGCTGCCTCCAATTTATTTCCACACACACACACACAGACCTTTCTCCTAAATGTTATGTCAAATGTATATCTGGCTGTTTGGTCGACAACTTTGACCAACAAAGTTATCTCAGACAACCAGATGCTCGGTGGTCTGCGTCAAGTGTTGAAGTGCCCTTGGGCAGGGCACTGTCTGTGTATTCATTGTACTACAGGAGAGAAATTGTAACGTCGTGAGTTCATTGACCAGAAATGTTGTCATAGAAATACAGGCCTTTTAAACTCATCCCGTTATTCAAACCCATAACCACTTCAGTGCTTCAGAAAGTTCCGAGCCTCAACGTCTTCTTCGATTGATGCGATTGATCCAACTCTATTGACGACATGTGTCCCTCAGGCGTTTAAAGCATTACCAATTAAACTCGCCCTCAGACCCGTGAGAAACCATCCAGCAGTCCATCGAATAACTGTCAACTCGGCGCGAGTTCATTTGGGGATCTTCCATCAGGACTGAGATAAAGACTAAAGTGCTGCTGAAAGTTCCACTTTGTAACTGTACAAAAAAGAACATCCTTTACTTGTGTCCCTCAGGTCTCAGTGTTGCTCGTAAACATTAGTGATTGATGCTTTATACGTCTGTCAGAGGTTCCACAGGGTTCTGTGCTTGGATCACCTGCATTCAGATACAATACAAAGCAACTTCCACCGATACGCAGATGACGTGCTAATATATTCCATCAAAAAGGATTAAATCACTGAGCATCAGAAACACATCAACATAGGTACCATTAAATGATGTCGAAATTTGTTCTGGCAGTGGATGTGTCCTTTCAACGCTGAATCAGCAGTTTGTGTCCAATGCACGTTTGGTCAAAAATCAGTAAATATCTCCTCATGATCCTCTACCTCTGCACTGTTGATGTTTCAACACAACCTACATCCTCTGTAAATGTACACAAAGTCAGTCGGACCATCAAACCTGACCCTTCTGCAGCCAATCAGCTTTGAGGAGTGGTCACTGCTGGCACACAGGAGACCAGGGACAAGTGGTGGAGGTTGGGGAGGTGGGGTAATGCAGCAGAAGGAGCGAGAGGAAGACGAGACATGGCAGACAAGTATCCAAAGAGAATAGTGCTCGGTACAAATATCAACATGTTATCTCCTTTCATTCCCGCAGAGAACTCAACCCGAGCGCTGCCTTTACATGGTACAAACACAGTGTGTCATGGAGACGTGGGAGAGTCGCCTCTCTCTGTTCCCTCTCACTGGCCCATCACACTCCCCAATTATCGAGCCTCTTCAAACAGTCTCTCAGGACTCTCCTTGATTCACGGAGCGCCGGAGCTGCAAGTGCTGACAAGGAAGTCGAAAATGAGATATTTCAAACGTTTTTTTTTCCCTTTCATCCCTGTTGTCTGCCTGCAAAACACCGAACATAGTTTAATCAAACCTGTGTAAGATTAGACTTTGGTATTACTATCTAAGAGCTCACCGAGCCCTCCGTGAGAATACAGCCACCAGGGGCTCGCACCTGTGGATCCGAGCATCTCCGAAGTAAAACAGGAGGCACCGGCAGCCTTCAGCGATGAGCTCCATCCCTGAGGCCAACACCTCCCCGAGTTTGAGGCTGGCCCTCAAACTTTCTCTGTTGATGAAGTCGAGCTCTCACACTTGCCTTGAAGCTTTCCTGTGGTTGTGCAGCTTCGGGCCCGGACAGCCGGGGGCCTTCCCATGATGCACCTGGCTGCACTCCTCCCCTCCCTCCCTTCATCTGTATGCATTTATGCCCCATTAATGCACGATGCCAACTTGGCTCCGTCTCTCCTGTGGTTATTTTTGCTCTCTTATCTCGCTGCCTTCCATCCCCTCGCTCTCTGCAGGTGTGTCTGCCCGTGGAGCTGCCGTGTTGTTAGTCCTATCAATATGAAGAGTGCAGCGCCATGTGACAGCTGCATCTCTCTCGCACTCCATCCAAAGGGCTGAGGGGAAAAAAACGGCCACCCGCCAAACAAACGCCGACTCTGCTCAAAGTCCCCGACTCTTAAAAGGACATTATTTCTGTCGCCGTGTCCTCAAGTGCTGACTCATGGTGGGAATTGTTGCGTCGCTGCAATTATACCACAAGGTAGAGTCTAGACCTGCTCTGTATGGAAAGCACTGTTCACAGCGCATACGTTTCCTTTAAAAAAAAAATAATAATAAGATTGAGCTGTTTCCTCTCTGGATATATATTCTCTATGACACCTCTCACTTTCCCTTAATGTTAAATAGGAAGGTTCAATTTATTCATACCAAGTATGTTCGTGCACGTTAGTTACAACTGTCACTCAAACTGGCACACAATTTGAAATTCACACCTTCTCTCCAACATGTGCTCACACATGAATATTAAAGACCTGTTCAAATTAAAGATATGCAGCCTATAGAAGCGCATCAGACCGTCTGAAGTAACAGTTGTCTCGCCCAGCAGGGGGCGATGTGAGCGCAGCTTGACCATTTGAATACAATGACAGTGATGTCTGTGTTTGGCAGTGATGGCGGTCAGAAGTACAAAGCTAGCAAGAAGCAATAATCATACATGGTGTGTGTGTGTGTGTGTGTAAAGTTCGACACTGTAGAGGCCAAAGGATGTGTGGAAGTCTGCACAGAGCATCTTAGACTAAAACGACAGGATCAGCTGTAAACATCACACCTGAGTGAGGCAGCAGACGAGCAGAGCAATGAGTTATTTAGTCAAAATAATCCTGTTGGGATCAATGGTCAAACAAAAAGCAGGAATTGTTCAAACGGAATTACTTGAAAAAGTGACAGCCCTCGGTCGTGGCACAAGAAATCAACGCAGGAAACATGGATATTTCTGTGTTTGTTTCCAGTATCACGTTTTAAATGGTTGATCTTTGAGTCAAAGATATTTCTGATGTCTGTCGGCAAAATTCATTTAAGGCTCAGATGAACAGAATAACAAGCAGCCTTTCAAATAACTCCGGGTCGACCGATTCCTTTTGCAGCACTTCATTAAGGTCCATATACTACGCCTGCCTTCCTCGCCGCCGCTCCTCATTTCTTCCCGTCTTCCCGCCGCCGTCATTTCTTTTATGGCGTCCCCCCAGGTGGAAAGTTATTACGGTGCTCTCTGCTGTGATTTTCCTCCATTTTTTTTACATCACACTTTAAAATAGAACATGCAGAAAACACAGTGTCACTGGAAGCCTGCAGCAGCCCTCGAAGTGCCATCACAGGCACATGCTGTCATCTCTGACCCCCCCCCCCACCCCCTTTACACCTTTCCCCTCCCAACACCTGAGGGCTGAGAACAGAGGAGGGGGAGGGGTGCTGTGCTTTTCCTCCATTTTTTTTACATCACACTTTAAAATAGAACATGCAGAAAACACAGTGTCACTGGAAGCCTGCAGCAGCCCTCGAAGTGCCATCACAGGCACATGCTGTCATCTCTGACCCCCCCCCCCCCTTTACACCTTTCCCCTCCCAACACCTGAGGGCTGAGAACAGAGGAGGGGGAGGGGTGAAGTGAGAGAGAGAGAGCAAGAGAGAGAGAGAGAGAGAGATGGATTGTTCACTGTAATTCGAGTTCCCATGAGTGTGTCACTGTGAGGTGGTTTGTGTGTTTGTCTCATGTGAATCACAAGTGTGAGTATCTATGTATGTGCATGCATGTTTGAATTTGTGTGTGTGTGTGCGTGTGTGTTCATTGTTGAGGAAACGGATCAATGTGTCTCTCGGACTCTCATTTCCCAGTCAAGTACAAAGAGACACAATAAGCTGAGACAAACAAGGACGGGCAAGAGAGAGAGAGATCTAGAGAGAGAGAGAGAGAGAGAGAGAGAGAGAGAGAGAGAGAGAGATGGAGGGAGGGGAGGTCAGGTGGAAAGTAATAATAACAAGAAAAATGAAAACATCCATTTGTCTCCCTTCCTGTCCTTTGACAACCCGGTGTTTGTGTTCCATCCTCCAGATACACAATCACACCGTCTTTGCTCGCTACGTTTTTGTGCACACGTGCAATATTTATGAAAGGCACCATGTGTTAGCCCCTGGCTGCTTATGCAACACACACACACACACACACACACACATTCACACCTTCACACTCTCTCTCTCTCTCACACACACACACACACACATACACACACACACATATAGACACACACCTGCACTCATAAATGGTCAATTGAAAAACAGTGCAAGGTGAGTCGAGCACTTTGCAGAGCAGCACATGTTATTACTGGCATTGTTTTCAGATGGGGAGGGACATTCTGCATGAAGGGACACACACACACACACACACACACACACACACGCGCGCGCAAACGCACACACACATTCTTAAAATGCATGGTCTATCTATCTGTCTATGGTTCTCACACAGATGTATCTATACAAACACACATGCACAAACATACACACACTTAATATTGGGAGATGTTGTCCCTACACACACACCGACACTGAAAGGCAGAACTCAACACACAGTTACATAAGGACTGTTACACTCAACCTATTTACTTTAATCACTGTATTCATGAGGCTCTCTGCTTGTCTACTGTGTCTCCTCTGTCCCCGTGTCCTGATTCACCTCCATTCATGTGGAAATAAATCTGACATTTAGCATTTCCTAATCCGTAACACTCTTCTTCTATGATTTCAGATTTCTAATTCTACGTCTTGAACTCGCCCCGTGAAAAAGTGCACACAGGCAAAACGATTTCATCTTTCTCTGGTGCATGACGAATGAGGAAATTAATTTGCAGACACACAATTCCTGCTGCGCGCCGAGGACAAAACACTCATAATCGAGCATAATTAGAACCCGGTGTCATATGGTGTTTAATCTGCTTTTAATTCCAATTCATCACCTTTTATTTTGTCTCGTTTGCCCCAAGAAAGAAAGCAAAGTCGTTTTATTGGGTTGTGCAAATGGGAGCAAGGAAAGATGAGATAGGAGGAAGAGGAGGAGGAGGAGGAGGAGGAGGAGGAGGAGAGGAGGAGGAGGAGGAGGGTGGGTGGTAGAAGAGCCAAAGAGGGAGGTTGAGGAGTGGCTGAATGATGGAGATAAAAAAGATGAGAAGAGGAGGATGGCGTGGAGGAAAGTAAAGTGGGGCGAGGAGGAGGAGGAGGAGGAGGAGGAGGAGGAGGAGGAGGAGGAGGACAGTGACAAAACTCCTCAGAAGGGAGAGTGAGGTGAAGTCCGCGGAGAGGAAGAGAGAACAAGGGGGCGAGAAAGAGATATTAGTAGTCCATGTACACGCAGGAAAGCATAGATATAAATAAAGTAACTGATAAAAGCCAGTGTGTGTGTGTGTGTGTGTGTGTGTGTGTGTGTGTGTGTGGTCAAGCATGTGTGTGTGTTTCTGTCCTAGCTTGACTCCATGGAACAGCCAATTCTCTGTGCTGCCAAAGTTTCAGTGGGTCGACCACCACCAAGCCAGGGTCGGTGCTGGCACGTGCACATACACACACACACATACAGAAACACACACAGAAACACACACACACACACACACGCACACACACACACACACACACACAGGCAAAAACGAGGGCAGAGCTTTGGATTAGCCACCAATAAAGGGACAGACAGGGGGAAACAGACCAAGTGTAAAAGGCAGATGATGGAGGGATTAATAACAGAGTGATGGATATTGGAAATATTAAAGAGGGAGAGAAGTGAGACTTGTGGCGGGCATTGAAATAGAGGAGATAGAGTGGGGAGAGGCAGAGAGAGAGAGAGAGAGAGAGAGAGAAAGAGAGAGAGACACAGAGGGAGAGGAGAATAAGAGAACGAGAGAGAGAGCAAGGGAGAGAGTGACAGAGAGAGAGGAGGGAGGGAGAGAGAGTGTGAGAAAGAGAGAGGGAGGGAGAGAGCGCGAGAGAGAGAGAGAGAGAGAGAGAGAGATGAGATCTGAGCAGCCTTCTGCATGAGGCG
>JAFBJT010111448.1:55530-66038 GCA_016785325.1 Chascanopsetta lugubris | reverse complement strand
GGGGGGGGGGGGGGAATCCTAAACAGTCGGTCGTTCCAGCCTCTCAGAAAGTGAGGATTTGCTGCTTCCCTCTGTTTTATATCACTGTAAATTAAATACATAGGTTTTGGACCGGTGCTGAGACGTTTTGAGAGCATTGCACTGAGCCCTGGGAGAGGGTGATAGCCATTTTTCATTACTTTCTGGCATCTCGCAGACTCAACAATGAGTAAATTATTCCCAAAAAAATCACTTGTGTGTCAAAATCGGTTAGCGGTCATTCTAAATCTGCGCATGTCTGTCCAGGCTTTCATTAGGCCGAATGCAGATTCCTCCTCTGAGCCGTAACGCCTGCAGTGACACTCCTCGCCGTTAGCACTCGCCAGGCCTTTCACTCAGTTATTTTAAAACCAGTGGATATTTACAATGCGCGTTAACCCTCTGAATAAAGGTGAGTTACTGCTTTCCCACTCTCTGCTGAGAGGAGTGATGCTGCTAACTTCCTGGAAACCATCACTGTCGCCATCGCAGGCTTCATCCAAGATCAGCACGTAGTAAATGTTTACGGCTAAATGCGCGTCAACGCCCCGAGACTTGAACCTGCGTCATTCATTCACATCAGAAGAGGCGGAGCATCATTGTCTACGCTGCCAAAGTAAATACAGGCATGTAGCGTCTTCGTCTTCTGTTCGTGTCGTGTTTCCGTCAGTCTAGACTATAAAAAGAGCCGCGTCATCATTCGTCACCATGATTGTACTCATTCCAGATTCAGACAAATGCCAAGTGTTAAACATCATAGAATCGTCGAGCAAAACAATTCTATTGAAGTGCAGTGTGTACGATTTGTCACTACTCAAAATATTACAAAACAATTACACACTGACAATTTCTTGAATCACCCGGATGTATTCGTTTCTGTCCACTCCCCTGAAATGAGCCCACTAATGTATATTTACACGAGGAGCGGGTCCTCTCTGTGGGGGCCGCCATGTTTTTACAGTAGCCCAGAGTACGAGACCCTAAATCTTGCATTCCGGACCTTAAATGCTACGAGATTCTCCCAAATCTTAAAGGTACAGTGATTTGGTGAGATTGAGTGGTGAAGTAGCATGTTGTCCATCACCTCACCCTCACCGTTCCCAACATGCAGAAGAACCAATGGTAGCCCTCAGTTGTTAAAGCTCAAAATATCTTTTAAATGTCCTGTAGAAACATGGCGGCCCCCGTAGAGAGGATCCTCCCCTAATTTAAATATACGTTAAATAGCTCATTTAAGGGTAATGGGAAAAATATACATACATTTAGATGATTATGAATTCATAAAAATGCCAGTATGTAATCGTTTTGTAACATTCTTTCGACCAATACAAGTGAATCTTACACACTGCACCTTTAAGTTGGAAATGTCAAACATATCTGCAAAGCAGAACACAAACATACAAGCGCAGTCTGCTTTTGGATGTTGATCCTGCTCCATATTTGTTTTTCTTTTTCTGATCTTGATTTGCCGAGATCCCAAATCTCTGAATCTCCACCGCGAACGTTGTTTCCCACCACCGGTCTCAAACTTTGGCCAATTCCTCTCATGTGCATACGTCATGACAATTATACTATCAAAAATCTGCCATTATGTTTGTGCTTTCCCACGTCTTTCAAATCAGCCGAGGAGGCGAAACTCCCCTTATATGCTATAGACCTCAGTGGGTCACTCGAATGCCTCATTTCATTTGTTTTGCGTCGCGATATTTGAGATTGCAGACGCGGAGCCTGCCGTGAGAGTTTACTCCGTTTGTTTGTTTGTTTGTTTCCCATCTTTGATGTGTGTTATTGTGCTGCGGAACACGGGGCTGGCTCGGTTGTCGTAACGCTCTTGTGCGGGCCGTGTTGAAAAGGTCAGTGGAAATGAAGCTCCCCCTCTCTGCAGAGGATGAATGGACAGCGTAAGAGCAGCTCGCACACACACTCAGAGGAGCCGTCACACACATTTTCACGCACACGCCGTTTATATTTGCACCCGCACCAGCCGGAGGAGACGTCGGCCTCTGTGGTTCCTGTGTGTTGAAGGTGCAGCGTGTGCGATTTGGTGACCTCTAGAGGTGAAGTTGCATGTTATTTCCATCACTTCACCCTCCTCAAAAAAATACATCCACTTCTACCTCTGTGAAAACGTGGCGGCCTCCAGAGAGAGGACCCCCTCCTCATGTAAATACACATTAGTGGGCTCATTTTAGGATAATGGGGAGAAAGAAAACATTCATGTGATAAAAAATCCATGAAAAGGCCAGTGTGCAATTGTTTAGTAATATTTTCAGAAGTGACAAAAGTGACCGAAATCTCACACACTGCACCTTTAAATGGTTCCCGGGCCTCCACCCTGGCTTCCCTTCAGTGATACTTAGCCCGCAGATTAACTGTTTCAGTCACTTAGATGTTTTCCGGAGCCTCGTGGCCTCTGACATGTCCCTGCAATCGCACACCGCATTCCGATCCATCCCAGCGACTCTTTTTATCAGGCTGATTTGTGGTTGGTGGAGGTTCAGATGTGAGCAGGGCGACTCCTCGGCGCAGGCCAGAGTCCCACATCGCCCTCGCAGACGAGCACAGAGGCCAGCGAGGGGACGGAGGGGATCAGTTTTATCATCTGCGGGGGATTTAGAGAGTGAACCTCGGTTCACCTCGTGTGATTATCTGTGCAAATGAAGCAAGAAGAAAACGTCAATGAGCGTCCCGCTGAGAAACAAGCTCACGAGAGACCTTCTGAGGGCGTCCGTCAGCTGATTACACATGTGGAACCTGACAATACCAATACCACCCACTAATCCTGATGTTTAGGAGGAAAACTACAGGGATTTACCCCAAAAAAGGCTTTAATACAAAGACTTTTCATGGATACAATTGTGGGATAATCAAAGCCGTGCTTTGTGTTTTTCCCTTGTGACAACCTGCAATTTTGGAAGTTTTATTACAATGAGAAAGAACAAGCCCCGGAACAGCGAGTTTGTTTGGAAACGGGCGGTAAAAATAGTTTTTGACAAAAATAAAAGCACAGAAAATGGTCACATCTTGAAACCAGTGAGGGATGGAAACTCGAAAAACGGAGGGGTCGCGAGATGATTAAAGGGACAAGACAGAAAAGACAGATGTATGTCTTTTTCACAGCAGTCCCATCTTTAAAGGTTCAGGGCGTACGATTTAAGCATTGTTTTCCATTTCTGTTTGGTAGAATGGATTATAGAATAGTTTGAGTGTATTCACTTTAATCTATAAACTGAATGAATGGGAACTCCTCTGGAATATTTACAAAGGCCACCATGTTACACGACCGTCTTTGTATAATGACCCAGAAGGGACAAACTAAGTACCTTTTGAGCTTAGTGGCTACTTTTTCTTTAAGAGAACAGTCAGAAGGAGGCTATTCAAACTCTACATGAAATCTCACCACTATATTTCACTAGATCCTACATACTGTACCTTTCTCTTTATTTTCATTTTTACGATCTCATTCTCTATATTAATAATGGGTAACTGCCCCTCTCCAGGCCTCTACAGATGAAATAATCAGTCACTGAAAATGTTTAATAATGGGAGGTCAGGGGTCGCCTGTGGACCGAGCTTTATTTGCAGCCAAAAAGTTGACACAAATCATGTAAGTTGGCTCGGTGCTGAGCCTCACGTCACAGGCTCACTCCGATATTCTCCAGATACAGCTGCACAATTACAACACTGAGTGACCTGATGACCCAATACTCAGGCTGATTTGTTGTAATTATTGCAGGAAAGGAATTGGCAAAATATTATTTTATAACAGAGAATACATTTAATAATCAAGTGCCTATTAAGAGCACTGGTTTATGAATGAGTTGTGAATAACACGGTACCTGTATTTTTCCATATAAAAAAAAATAATTTCTAAAAAAGCTATTTCTAATTAATTCTAATTATTTTTGTTATTTTTTTGCCTTATCATCTCATTTCGTTTCTCCCCCCAACTTCCCTTCATAATAGAATTATGATTCATACAGACTTTAATAATCTGCTACATTTATTTGTCTGCAACAGAATGATCTCAACTCTGTGGCGTGACTGAAGGATATTATGACTTTTATTTTGAAGTGGCTGCAGGAAGTGATGAGTCACTTTAAAGGTGCAGTGTGTAAGATTTGGTGACGTCTAGTTGTGAAGTCGCATTTCGTATCCATCACATCACCCTCACCCCTCTGAACCTTCGTCTGGTCGACTTGAGTTATCATTACAACACAAAAACATGGCGGCCCCCGTAAAGGGGACCCGCCCCTCGTGTAAATATACATCAACGGGCTCAGTGAAGGGTAGTAAAAAAAAAAAAAAATTAAACAATTATGTGATTATAAATTCACAAAAATGTCAGTGTGTGAAGAGACAAACAATGACCGAAGCCTTACACACTGCACCTTTAACAGTGCGCCTGTGTCAGAAATGATTAGGAACAAGTTGGAGAGCAGAGGAGCGGAAGCCGTGTTGACTGACTGCTGATGTGGATTAATGGCCGCTCGCTGGACGAGCGTGCGCGGGCATGGCGCCTGCTGTTTTCTGTGGGCCGAGGGAAACACTGTGCATGTGAAGGGATTAATGCAACGCCGACGTGTGTAGCCCCCCTTTGTCTTCGACTGGGCTAAAACTCTATGTACTCAGTGTGTAGTCCGTGGATAATCTGGCAAATAGAAGTGTGCGCGCGCACACACACACACACGCACACACACACACACACACGCACGCATCTGACACACCGGTTAAGAATCAGATAAACAACAAGTCAGCAACTCCCGCATGTACAATATTACCCTTTCAGCTCCTCCTGCCTGTGGTTGTGTGTGTGTGTGTGTGTGTGTGTGTGTGTGTGTGTGTTCTCATGTGTGCTGCATCTCCTCTAACCTTTAGCTCTGACCAATAGGAAGGTGAAGTGACATTTTTTTCTCCCGCTGACCCAGTTTCCCCTCTCTGCTTATTTCACTGAACACGCAACATTTCAGCTGCTATTAGTCAAATGATGCACTGTCTGAGAAGGGAGTTCAGAGGCAACAGTGCATGAGTGTGTGTGTGTGTGTGTGTGTGTGTGTGTGTGTGTGTGTGTGTGTGTACGTGTATGAGTGTGCATAGCTCTCAGGGCTTGTTTGTTCACCTGTTAGTACTGTGTATTCAAGGGTGCTAATGTGTGTGTGTGCCCACCAGGGTTGTGCCAGTTTTTTTTTTAAATAATCATGTAATTGATGGCAAGCTCCGATTACAGCAAACAAATGAAATAACAGTTGCAACCCTATGAAAGCTTTGTGTTTTTTTTTCCTTCTTCTTCTTCGTCGGTGCTTTTTTTAGGTGCCTGCAGCAGCTGCTGGTCATGGAGAACAAAAAGCCGGCAGCCCACCTCGGCAGCCTGTGTTGTTTTCCCCTCTCCGTGATTTTGGATGCAATCGCTGAGGTTTTCCGCGGCTGCAGCTCACGCTCGGTGATATCGGTGAAAAGAACCATTATAGCCAATTAGCTACTCTGTCATTAGGGTGGGTTGTGTGGGCTGCTGGCAACTTGTCCACACAACAGAATACATTATAGCAGAAATAGCTGGTAAAGATAAAAAAATATATATATAACAAAAAATAAAAAAAGCGAAGGGCTAAAAATGTTCCACGCTGAGAGCGGCAGAGCGCCGCTACAGGCTCGAGTTTTATAGGCAGTGTGGTTATGAAATTAATATCGGATACTTTGGCCGCTGCAGTCGCAGCTCATAACTTTAATACTCTGTGCGGCGGCTTATAGCATTACGAGTTACCACCCCCTTTCCCTGGTTACTTTGTTTTATTGCGCCAATCGCTCCGAATTCTATGATCTGCTCCCCCCCCCCCCCCCCCCCCCCCCCACCCCCCCACCCCGGTGCACACCTGTCACGTCACGCCGCTCCGAGGCGGCGCACGTCCACATTTTGAGCAGGCCCCCCTTTATCTCTTAAGTGTTTTTTTTGGGGGGGTGGGGGGGCAGTTGTGCATGTGTGCGTCAGAAGGCGGGGGTTAAGAGAGGAGGGATGGAAAGGTGGAGGGGGGGTGGAGGGGGGGGGGGTGGAGGGCTGGCGTGGGTGCAGGCGGAAAAGGTTGAGGATGCGCTGTGCTCTAAGACGAGTCTGTCTACATCTGTCATGTCGGAGTGCGCTCAGTCTGTTCATGTTTGAGACAGATGACTTGCTCCGCTCCCCAAGGTCCTGCTGTTATTCTGCATCCTTTATCTCCTACTGATCCGACAGACGGCCCTGTGCACACGCGCACACACACACGCACACACACACACACACCCGCCCATGGACGTGTGTGTACTTTTGTGTCGGTGCAGCCCTTGCGGATGTGAGGATTTTCTGAGGTGCTCATCCTCATCTTGTGTGTTTCTTTGTGCTCTCGCGTTTAGGACTATGTCTCCCTCTCTCTCTCTCTCTCTCTCTCTCTCTCTCTCTCTCTCTCTCTCTCTCTCTCTCTCTCTCTCCCTCCCTCCCTCCCTCTCTCTCCCTCTCTTTGTGTGCAAGTTGATACTCTGGGAAGTTTTGTGCTGTGTAGCGAAGCACGGGGCTTTGCAACATGCTGAGATGGGAAACGGGGAGGTGGGGGGGAAAAGTGCAGCGGCGGTGTAAATGCAATGCCCTTCCAGACTCACAGGAGACGTGACACACTCGCATACACTCAGACTCTCTCTCTCTCTCTCTCTCTCTCTCTCTCACAGAACACACACACACACACACACACACAAACATACTCACACACCTAATCAGCAGTTAAATGATGCAGAAGCTGAATGCTGCACAGTCACACTCACGCACACACACAGTGCGGGAGATGCTGGCGGCTCCTCTGCAGAGGTTCAAACCCGTCGTAAGTCGGAGCCCAATGTTGCAGGGGCCAATGCGAGAGCATTATGCCCCTTATCTGGGTAATCTGGGATTGTCTCCAGTGATGTGCAAAGTAGTCACGCAAACCCACAAACGCACACAGTGACACAAACACATGCCGATGAAATCACCCTCCAACTCACATAGTCCCAAATGCTTTTGCACATGGAGACAAGATAGCGTGCATTGGTGTGGGTTGAAGTTTGTGCACGAAAAGATGGACACACACACGCGCACGTGCACGCGCACGCGCGCGCACACACTCACAACAACCTGATTATGAGATGATGCTCAAATGCACACAGAGGCCACAGAGAGACTCGGGGGACAGTGCATCAGCAATGGTGAGTGTGAGTGAGAGAGAGACAAGTTGGCAGTCTCATGCAAACACACACACACACACACACACACACACACACACACACACTTATGCTTCCTCTGCTTCACTGAGAGAGATCACCTCCCACTTCTTTTTTCCCCAAACTGAGTTCTCCTCCCTCTCCCCTTCCTCTCAACTCCTCACTTCATCACCCCCTTCCATATTCCCTCAGCGACTTATGCACACACACACACACACACACACACACACACACACACACCACACACACACACACACACACACACACACGCACGCAGGCACACTTCAGGCAGATCAGGTCTCACCCCTCCCCGCCTCCCACACTCTCTTTGAAAAAAAAAAAAGGAGCCTCCTGCTTCCTGTCCTGCCCGACACTCCTCTCTCCATCTCCCCCAGCCCCTCACCTTCACCTCCGACACGCTCACCTCGCCACTTCACCCCCCTCCCTCACCCCTCTGCAGCACCACCCAGCCCTCCTCACCCCACCTCACCCCACACCACCCCACCCCACCATGCTATCCCATAGTGCTCTCTGCCTGCAGGATTTAGAGGTACCCTGTAATTTTGGTGCCGGAGGAGCTCTTAAGTCCTGCCTGATCTTCTGGCTATAAAGGCAGCCAACGTGTGTGTTTGTGTAAGTGTGTGTGTGTGTGTGTGTGTGTGTGTAGGCATGTGAATGTGTGTTTGTGTATGCACACTTTGTGTGTTTCATTGTGTGTTTGCTTCCTGATGGTGCTTTTTGTGCAACCATTTTCAATGAGGCTGTGTGTGTGTGTGTGTGTGTGTGAGAGAGAGAGAGAGAGAGAGAACGAGAGAGAGACTGAATGCAGTTTAATCAGGACACAGGAGAGGAGCGCCCCCTCTGGCTGGAGACTGAAGCAGTGAGCTGAGCAACAGTTGTGTGCACTGGGCAGCTTCACCTCCTCAGACCTGGACACCGATGCTGCTCCATCCCACCGTTTGCGCTGCGCAGCGCTGGAGCGCGTCCACGCGCGGCAGTGCCAGCGCTGATTGGTGCGGAGGACGCTCGGCGAAAACAAAATCAGGGGAAAGAAACGACCGATACTGAAGTGGAGGATTAGAAAATCAGCTGCGTCCACGCGCATTATTCAAAACCACATCTCCCCAAACCTAAATTCGATATTGCGAAACGCGACGGTGTCACAGATACGACTTGTTTTTATATCGTCTGCCCGCTCGTATTATCGCGCAGGAACCGGGGAGGGGAAACGCCGGCGGAGCCCGAGTGCTCCTAATTCGTCTAAGATGATATGATAACTGGGAATGAATTCGCCCAGCCGATGCCAAACCTGCGGAGGAGGCTTCTTGGGAGAGAGACGTCGGAGAGCGAGGGGTTGGAGGTTGATTGCTTGATTTCCATTTCTATTTCGAGGACAAAGGAAAAGGAGGCCTGATGGGATGGGACATCTATTTAGATCCATTTCATTCTGCCATAATCAGGCTTTAGCCATGCCCTAATACTTGGGATTAGAAAAGGTTCAAAGTGCAAACATCTAGATCCTCCAGTATTATTCCAGTCTGCCAGCCTCGTGTGTGTGTGTGTGTGTGTGTGTGTGTGTGTGTGTGTGTGTGTGTGTGTGCACGTGCATGCTTGCTTGCATGCCAGATCTGTTAGGGGAGGGTTATCTCTGGATTCAGGCCCGTAAACCCTAATCTGACCCTCCCTGTGCTCATTCAGGAGTGAAATATTTTGGTCAAATAGGCGGCCGCCTCCTTCTCCCTCGCCCTCGCCCTCGCCCTCGCCCTCGCCCTCGCTTCGACTCCGCTCGACAAACACAAAGCGAGATAGGAATATTGCAGGTATGATAAATAGTCGTTTCTGTGGTGAGATGCAGACACATGTCCCCTGCTCGGCCTCAGATGGATGAAACAGCTCCGCATGCTGATGTTCCTTTTTTTTTTTTTTTCTCCTCCAAGCAAAGTGTGAGTGATCGGACGGCGGTTTTGCCTGTTTATGTATTTAGCGTCTTTTTTCTCTTTCCTTTTTTTTCTTTTTTAATGTCGACATTATTACTGGTGGTTACTGTGACGACCCCGTGCCTGCTCGGCTCGTCTGAGTGGGTCTGACTGCTGTGGAGAAAGCCGAGTTGGGAGGGAGGGAGGGGGGGGGGGGGCGGCGGCGGGTGGTGTGCGAAAGGTAGCCAATGAATGTCACCTCTCATCCACTTTCCCATTAAGTAACCTGCTCTCCGTCTGTCACATGGGCCGTATCCATCCGCCTCCGTCCGACGCTTTGGGGCACGTGATGGCGCGCGCGCAGGCGTGTTAGAGCACACACACACACACACACACACACACACATAGCCCAGTTGTATGAAAGCCCCCCCTCCCCCCTCCACCACCCTCTGGGCCGGACAGGAATAATAAGCAGCAGATGATTCATGATGGAGATGGGGGGGGGGGGGAATGTATTCGGCGGGACCACCTGAGTGACCTCATTTAGCAGACCTGAGAATAAATATAGACCACCGCATCGCCTCGGCTTGTGTCGTCTCGGCGCCCGTCAGCGCCGCGCGTCTCGCTCACTCGTCTCCCACTCGCCTCCTCGGCGCACCTCAGGGAACGGAACCCTCCGCCCCGGTTGTCCTTGTGAAATCTGTGTACATGTGCGCACTCACATGCGCATGTTAATGCGTTAGCGGTAGTGGTGTGTGTGTGCGGCGCCGGAGCAGCGGCGCTCGTGAGCGAGCCAACTCCGTCCCTCGTACGGCTTCGTGTTGGCCGATACTTTTGTGCTGTCGATATTTCCCAACATCAACATTTGGCACCTGGTTCCTCTTATGACTTCAGCAGCTGTAGATCTTTTGTTCTCCCACCAGTCACTCTGCGGCCAATGATCCACACCCACAAAAAAAGGGGGCCCTAAATCATGCAAAAACTTCTCTTTGGAGCCGGCCGCTTTATTGTCCAAAAAAAAACGAGGCGGCATTCCTTCGTGCAATGACCGGTTCTGTCGGTATTCTGGGCGGCTAACGCTGGAGCGGGCTCGCGCCACTAAATCATCGGCAACAGACCGGCTCCCTCTTTGTTCTGGGGCCTGTCGTCGCTTTAGCCCCTTGTGTTTTTATCTCCAGCGATGGCGCACACAGGAAGACCCAATTCCCCGGGTTCCCTCCCTCCGAAACATGACATGACCGCCGGCCTTTTAATATCTGGAAATCCAGATTTGGATTAACGTCAGGGTGCGGGGATGAAATGAGGAAGAGAGAGAGAGAGAGAGAGAGAGAGCGAGGGAGAGGGGAGTGCGTGAGA
>JAFBJT010111448.1:40854-51762 GCA_016785325.1 Chascanopsetta lugubris | reverse complement strand
GAGAGAGAGAGAGAGAGAGAGAGAGAGAGAGAGAGAGAGAGAGAGAGAGAGGGAGAGTGTGGGAATAACATGAGCAAACTTTTTTTTCAAAGGGTGACACAGACCGTGAGGACGGTGTCTCAAGAGTTTTGCTTTGACCACTTAACGTTGAAGTGTGAATCCCAACCTATTTTGGAACCATTCCTGAAATCAACATTATCATTATGCAACACTATGTACTCTCCATCTTGCTCTGCAGTATTACTGTTTGGTATAAGGATACTTACTCATTTGTATTGCTCCAGTGTGTAAGATTTGGATCAGAACATAAATTCAATTGTTTTATTTATGTTTTCATGAGTTTGATGCTCATGAAAACATTCAACGTCAACAAACGCTCTTGCGTTCTAATGAAGGCAACCACAGGTTCTTCAACGTAGATATGGAGGGGCAGTTACTCAATTTTAAATTACCATGCCCCTGGACTTGTCATTGTCAGTTATCAAAGATATTTATTTATTTTTTGTCCATTGTTGTTTTATATGTTACATGTACCAGTATGTTATCGCTAATGTATTTTTCCCATGCGTCTTAAACGCATCAGCAGAGGGGGAAGCATTGTGACTACGTCATCTATCAACAACCAGCTCGCTGACTATATCTACTCTCCTGTCAGGACACCGATACGTCTCTTGACACCACGTCACTCAAAGGATCGTATATGACCTCATAACCTTCAGCGCAGACCTGTTACACATACACACAACTGATGGATTGTGTCTCTACCCATCACGATTTCAATGCTGACACTTCTTGCATCGACTGTTGGGCTGTTGGCGCTCTTCTGAGTTCAACTCTGTTTATTTTATAATGCTTGTAAAGTGAGACAGAGGCCTGGATATTTGCAATCAATACGTGCTAATGGTGCGGGACGCCAAAGGTCAAATGAAAACATTGACCGGCCACTTACGCTGCGAGTAGAGCAGGATCTGCATCTCCAGCAGGGCGCAGGTGAAGAGCTGAAGAACGTTCTCCACGCCCAGCAGGCTGAACACTTCACCGATGGAAAAGTCAAAGAGTGGCAGCTCCGACGTGCTTGGCCTCTGACACACCACGGGCCCGTAGACTCCTGAGAACTTGAGTGAGCGCCCAACGGGAGGCATGGGCACTTCATAGAGGATGTTGTAGATGTAGCTCTCCAGCGGGAGGGGCGGCGGCTGGGGGGAGGACACGGCCTGGTGGAGCTGCTGCAGCACCTTCCTGGAGGCCTGAGCAAAGGCCATGGGCGCGATCAGGCAGATGCACTTCGACACGTACAGCGTGTCGCGGCTGATGTCGTACGAGTTGAAGCGCTGCAGGCGGGAAATGGCCGGCGCGGCTTGGAGCACGGGGCGCGGCTGTGGGAGCTGCAGCCGCTGCTCGTCGGGTCCCAGCGGCGAGGTGGGCGTGTGCAGGATGTCGTACTGCTCTGCGTTGTGCATGTGGTAGAGAGTCTGCATGGCACTGCAGATCTGTTTACTGGTCACCTCCTCGAAGAAGGTGAGGGCGAAGCCGTAGGTGCGGGAGCCGTCCTCTCTGGTGATGATGAACGAGTGGAACTGGGGCTCCCGGGTATCGACCTGTGTCCTGAACGACAGACCCTTTGGCATGCAGAGCTGTGAGAGGGCAGACGGACAAGACGACTGAGACCAAAGACAGCACGAGGGATCATTCGTCCCTAGGACACACTTTTTTAGCCTGATTTTCCTGAGTTTTGAAATGAGCTGAAACAAACTGAGATCAGAGACAAAATGGCACTGGGTCCCAAATTTTGTTTCACTGTATTTGACTGCAACACAACTTTGATATTGCCAAGGAAAATGATTTCTATTCATTTATCATGAAGCCATACACTATTCCTAAAGGTCCGATGTGAAAAGATTTTGTGACGTTGTTTCTATTTGTACTGGCACAAATTGAATATAAAATAATCATACTTATGTTTTAATCACATATCATCAAATCTTGCACACTGTACCTTCAAAGGTTTAGGGGGTCTTATAAATGTAAAATGATCGTACCATGCCGACTGCATCCTGGTCGAATGGATTCCACTCGACATTATCTGGATAATGTGCTAGGACTTTGGATTTAAAGGTTCTCCGCAACGGACTCTGCTCAAAATTCTCACCTGAGGCAAAAACAGAGAGAAAGAGCGAGAGAAAGACGGACAGAAAAAAACAGAGGGGGGGAAGAGAGAGAGAGAGAGAGAGAGAGAGAGAGTGAGAGAGAGAGAGAGAGAGCATGGAGAGAACAAAAACACAAATAAGACATTGCACAAGTTTCCTGGTGTGAAAATAAAAACAGGCTTTGATCAGAAGCAGGTGCCAGGCACAACTCCAGAGGTAAGAGCAGTTCAGCATTATTTGTCTTGAGCAGAAGGCCGCATTGCATCATATAAAGCTGTCGGCTGCATCCTGCTCCACAGAGTACACAATGATGATACACTCAGTATCTGATGCCCAAAAAAAACAGACTTCATTGAAGCGTGATGCTTTCTGACAGCTTTAATGGCAATACCAGAGAACACGGAAAGTAATCAACCATAAAAAACAGACAAACTGAGTCGATTTGAACCCAGAGGTAAAGCAGAAGTGATGCACACACCAAGGCAGTACTGAAAAGTCATTCAGAGTGTAGGGGGAGAGTAAACATTGACCAAGCATTGCGTATGTGTGTGTGCGTGTGTATGTGTGTGTGTGTGTGTGCTGAAGAAACAGAAGCAGTGATTGTCAAACATCAGCTCGTTCAGCTACTGCTGGAGGATGTGAGGGAAAGAGGGAGGGAGGGAGGGAGGGAGGAGAAACTAGGAGGAGAGAAATAAGAGTGTGCAAAACAGAAAGGGCGAGTCCCCTCAACCTGTGCAGGATAAAACTGAAAGGAACAAAAGAGGGAGGAAAACAACTGTGCCAGGTTAAAGGTTGAAGGGTTAAAGCTACGTTCAGGTTTAAAGGGTTAGGGAGTGTGTGGTGGAAAGGTTACCTTCATTTGCACTTGCCAATTTTCCTCTGGCCCCATCTCTGAATTTAGTAGCCTCTATATACTGGCATAAAGCTACACAACAAATAAAAAAACAACAAAAAAATTAATCATTAAAAGCCCGGTTCTGGATGGGTCGCGCATCACTTCTCAGTTTGTCCATCCTTGCAGCTCTGCAGGCTGCACACAGGTGAGGTGTCTGTCAGACGGGTGTGCAAATTCCACCCAGCAGGAGGCGCTACGACAGAAGAATTCACCCCGTCTGTGTGACGTGGTTTCCTCTTCGTCTTCTTCTTCTTCCTCATGCGAGCTCTCCAACGGAACCTTTATAAAGATGGGCAAAATGTCTGCTACCCAAATTGAAGCTTGATTGACATCTTGATCGCTCCCGGTGGCTGACTGAGGCTGAGTCACCATTGGTCGGGCTCATGTATTCCCAGATGGTGATTCAACATATTATGACATCATCAAAACAAGATGAGGGTGTTGAAATGGAGGATGTGATCCGAACTATTTCAGTACGGATTGTATAAAAGAAAGAAATAAAGAGGTAGGTAGTGTGATATTCTGCTATATGTCATTGAGGAATTCAGCTGAATACTGATAGCATGTTAGCATGTCAGACGTTTATAATCCTTAGTACAGGGAAATATAGAAAATCAAAACGACAAACATCAACAATATTTACTTTAGAATACACTTTCTGCTCCTTTGGGAAACAGCTACCACAATCCCGTTGCTTTGGGAAATTACCATAACATATAATTGAGACATGCAATATTAAGGATATATAGACTGAGAGCATATTAATTGATCACGATGAAATAAAAAAATTAAAAAACACATAATAAAGGTTGAACACATTGGTGTGGTGTGTGTATACGCAATGCAACATTAGATTGTGACGGGTTAAATCAAACAGTGAAGTCGCTCCACTGCGGACCGACTTTCCCCGGAGCTGGATTATCTAACGTTTTACATAAAAGGGACTTTGTATGGAGACGTGCGAGGCTTTTTGCCGTTCCCCTCCCGCATGACATTTGACGAGCTGACGATAAAACGGTCCTGCTGGCGAACACATACGACCGCGCATGCGGCACGTCGAAGCTAAATGTGTGCTGACACACATCGACTCGTCTCTTCATCCACCATGTCAGCTTCAAACCCGGGCTGCTCTCGGGGCTAATGCAGCGCTGAGACGAGAAAGCAAGCACTTTCCTTACTCGACCTTTTGCAGGCTGTGTGGTCAGGGCTGAGAGAAATCAATTTTCAGTGCTGTTATGAAACATCTCATGGGGGGGGGGGGGACATGGAGAGAGGAGATGACTCTCAGTCTCAGCTCTTTTGTCCCTGATGATGAAAACAATTCTCTCTGTTGGGTTGGTTTGAACAAGACGGTCGAACAAGATGTTTAAAGGAACCGTGTGTGGGGTTTAGTGACATCAAGCAGTCAAGTTACATGTTGCATGGGAGTACTCCTCACCCTTCCCTTTCAAATGTTTAGGGGACAACAATGGTGGTCTTAAAAGGGGCAGTGTGTAAGATTTGGTGACATCTAGGGGTGAAGGTGCATGTTGTGTCCATCACCTCGCCCTCACCCTTCTGAGCCTGCAGGAGAACCTGTGGTAGCCTTCAGTTGTCATTCAAACTCAGGATGTTTCGTGTATTCACTCTGGGCTACTGTAAAAACATGGCGGCCCCCATGGAGAGGACCCCCTCTTCATGTACATATACATTAATAGGCTCATTTAAGGGTAATGGGGGAAAAAAATACATTTATGGGATAATAAATTCTTTAAAATGTCTGTGTGTAATTGTTTTTTAATGTTTTTTAGAAGTGACAAAAATGACTGAAATCTTACGCACCGCACCTTTAAATCATCCACCAATCTATGTATTTATCCATCCATCCACACACATACACACACTACAGAGGTCAATTATCATTGTGTCCTTAGATGCGGAGACTATCTGACCACAGATCTATCCGCTCCACAGAATTTTTCCCTGACCAGACACTGAGGCAGATGTCAACTACAGAAAGTGCAGTCGAAACGTCCAGACAGGAGATGCTGAGCGCGGCAACAAGCTTTTTTTTTTGTTTTGTTTTTTTAGGTAAAAAGGAAACAGATGTTGGCGACGAAGGCAACATCTCCAGGATTCAATGATTCAAACTGTCAGTTACTTTCGTATGCAAACTGCCCGCGGGGAGGAAACTAAGCCAAGAAGAAAACTTGGGTTGTGTTTTTTGTTGTTTTAGACGACGATGTTATGATGAGTTGAAGGAATGGGAGGCGAATGAGTCTTCAGGATTAATCTTTAATCACCACGTCTAAGTCATTTCACGAAAATTTCTTCGGTATTCAGCTGCAGATCTAAATGAGGCACATCCTTCATGAGCATGCATCAGCAGGTTAAACTTCCAAACAGGAAGTGAAAACAGAGATGGTGTATAATTATTTGACTGGAGCCATATGCAAACTGTGCCACATTGAGGTCAATCGAGTGTTACTGCACCAACACTTTCCAGCAATGCATCAGGGGTCGTCCTGACAACGATCATGAAACTGTCACCTGACACGTAAAATGAGTGTTTGATCCGCTTCAGTCAATATACATGTTCATTCAAGGAACTAGGCCAAGATCTTCCTCTGTCACTGGATTTCACAGGCTTGTTGAGATTAGACGTAAAAACCCTAAGATGACAACAAGTGCCTATTCAGATGATCTGATGTCGTCGTCTCAATCTTAAACAGTTTAGTTACATGTTATACTTTTCCGCCTGCTCAAGAAAAAACACCTAAAAAAACCCATTAAAATCTGGCTCATTCGATCAGCAATGATTCCTTTTTATTGGCTCTGGTCTCGATCGGTGGTGATGGAAACTACTACTGGTGAACATTATTTTTTTCTCTTGGCAGTCTAGACGCTGATGCCATACTTTTTCTTTAAAACCTGGGGGTTACCCATTATCATACTGTGCTCTTCAGCAAATTAGGCTTTTCATTAATATTTAAAAACGAGATGGGAGACATGAAAATGATGAAAAAAATTCCACTCTTAACCCCAAGTGGAAAATAAATCTTTGTCTTGTGAATAATTCAGCCTCCTGAATAAATGCTTGAATATAGGGAACAAGATATTTCAGCCTGTCGTTTCTGCAAAACCTCATCTTTCCCTCCCCAGCATGTAGGAGAACCAATGGCAGCCTTCGGTTTTCATTACAACTCAAAAAGGTTTTAAGTTTGTCCACTCTGGGCTACTGTAAAAACATGATGGCGGTGCAACATGGCAGCCTCCATATAGAGGGGACCGGCTCCGACTACAAATTCAAGGGCTCCTTTTTCAGTGATTATACAGTGACACTGTATTTTCCATTTCTGCCCATATACATTGAAGAAATTCTAATTCTTACAAACTAGACTTTTATCTTTTATTTTGCTGACATTGCGCGTTCTCTTTGTTTTTCCAGCAGCGGAAATGTCTGGGGCAACACAGGTGTTTGCTTCATCCCACATTTACAGCCGCTAATTAGTGCAAATTAGAAGCCAAGTGCCTCGTCTGGGGAGCACACTCATCGACGTCAGCTCAGACAAGCAGCAGCGAGATAACTTGTTATTGATTTATCATATTTCTAATCAACAGTGATGTCATGGGCACGTGGACCGGTGGCAGTGGGAGTGGAGCGTCACTCGGTTTTGGCGTCTCGCCGCCGCTCGTCCGATGCCAGGGACCACTGGCAGCTCTGCCGCCCTGCTGCAATGCCCACAAACCTCCTGCTGCAATGCCCACTCTTGCTCTCTCACACACACACACACACACACACACACACACACACACACACACACACACACACACACACACAAACGGATGTACAACCCTAAAAGGAAGACAAGGTTCACACTCCGCTCTACCGCCTGCACGAGAATGTGGCGAAGACTGTGCTAGCACTTCAGAATAGCCCCGCTGCAAAAACATCAACACTTGTTCTCCCAGAGGACGCGGCGCAGACACCACATGATCGCTCACTTACAGCTTCAAGTCCCAGTCCCCACAGTTTATAGTCACAGTTGGTACCGAAGGGGGGGGGGTTCTCAACAGGACCTTAACCCAGATTTTCATATTTTCTCTTCAAAACGTCGCAGAGGTTTCTAAGAGGCCATTGCTATTCAATTAAAAATAATTTGAAAGACATTAAATTAGTCTTCTTTTTTTTTTTTAAATAAGTGTGTGTCCATTTATAGTTTCTGATCATTTGTGAGAATTAGAAATGACACTGGCCTGATAATTTATCGTTATGACTTTAACTAAGGGCATACGACGTTGAATCCAATAACAACTGATCATTAGTTGCAGCTGATGAAAACTCTGTGGTTGACATCATTTACAGACAAGCTGCCAAAACTCCAGCATCGTGTTTCTTTGATAGTTTGCGGTAAAACAGTGGTTAGTTCACTGTCAGAGAAGGAAATCCTTTCAATTCGAGGAAGGGAACGTAACGGTAGAGTGGGGACTCGAGTAAGAGGAGCGTTTTTACCTCATTCATCACATCTTTTCAAGTCTTTTGCTACTTTACACACTTCCATTTGCTCTTGCCTCAGCTCATGAACTCGTGGAACCAGGTGTCACATATAACACGACCTCATGAGAGTTCAACAAATGAAACATCTGTTCACACACAGGGGCGTCAGTCTTCACAGAAACATCAACCACACGAAAATACCCACCAACTTCTTGACAAGAATGCGCAGGTAAGATGACTGTGACGTGACAGGAAGGAACGTGAACCCTCAGCGATTGAGAGAGGATCTTGAAAGGTAACATCACAAAAGGTCTGGTTCAAACTGGGACGTTACTGGTGTGCAACGGAAAGGGACGTTTCTCTTCACTCAATCAAAAGGATTATCGAACATTAGCAGCTTCTTTGAGATTCAATCGAATGACCCTTTGCAAAAAAATCCATTTGGATTATCACAGAATAAAAAAACAGTGACTGATATGAGCTGCATGTTACTACACCACTGTCTGAGGACTTCATTCTCACTACCACCTTTTGAGCCACCGTTAATCACCAAAGCATCACATTTCATGACAGGGTGATTCACTGCATGCATTATATTGTGTAATAAAATATTAAATTCTCATTGGCTTGTGTTAACCACACAGAGTATGTCTGCCCTGCAACCAAAAAGCCATTAAATGAGCGTTAGCCTGCTCCCTTACTTCCACATTTGAGGACTCATTCCTGCAGGACTCTATAAACAAGTGCATTTTGTTGTTGAGCGAAAGGAACACTGCTGCTTTCAAACACACACACACACACACACACACACACACACACATTATTCTATATATTCCATTAAAAGCCCCTTTGCATGTTGAACTATTGATCCTCATTTGTTTGCAGAGTAGGATTGGAGGAAGGGTATAGAGCCTGTCTAGAAAATTGAAAAGGGGGATTTAGCATTTGAATAAGCAGCGCCTGTGTATAAGTGTACTTATGTCCCTCGCCTTCCTCCGTTTCCCGTGTGGCCTGTGAGGCTGCGGGGTCATACATATGCTAATCAGGTCCTCGCCGCATTTCAAGGAAGTTTCTGTCGGGTCTTTGTGTGTCACTGTACGCGGATCACCGTGTCATCGTGTTCAACGAGCCTCTGTTAAATCACAGGGGGGGACGATTTTATGTGTTGTTTGGAACTACAAAGTTGAGGCCTGGTCATTTTTGCTATTTCAAAGTTGACATCATTCAAAAGTATGAAAATCAAGTCTGGTGACTCCAATGAGTCCTGAAATCCGGTGGCAAGTGCTCTGTCATATTGACAATTTTCATTTGTAGAAATGAAAGTGAAAAATGTCTATCACTTGAATGTTTGAATGATATCAATTACCCTGGATATTTGAATCAGGGGCCGGTCCTCTCAACGGATGCTAGGGATACCATGTTTTTACAGGAGCCCAGGAAGGGCAAACTTTTGAGTTTTAATGGCAACTCAAGCCCTCCACAAGTTTCAGAGAGGGAAGGTTAAAGAGGAAGACATTGAGCTGTGATATGCCACATCACCACTATATGCCACTAATTCCCACACACTGTAGCGATGCAGATTTTTCTCTTATTCGAACCGAAATTCTACATTTGTACGAGAGTGAGTGGGATTTCTCACATCAATCAGAACAGAAATAATATTGCAGCTTGTGACGTGGCCGTTGTTTTGATCTTGCACATGAAACGAAAAGTTGTTTCACCTCATCGCACACTATAAAGTGCCATGCATGCATCAACTTGAATTGACACAAATGAACTGGATGACCCGACAGCAGCTGCTCAGCTTACGAACCCTGTGACAACTGAACCTCTGCTGCGTTTCCTCTCCTCAACTCAGAAGTGAAACAGCTGATATGGGCAAACCCCCTCAAACCTCCACAGTAAACAGCAGCCACTTGCAGTAAGTAGGACAACATCAGTCATGTCTGACCATAAAGTCCCAGTTAGTGTGTCTCCGCAGTGTTTCGGTTGCGTGTTTATCACGACAGAAAGACCTGCAAGAAACAATGTCACTGACCTTATACCACCGACTGAACATCATAGGAAAATATGTACTTAAAGGCATTTTGTATTTGATAACAGAATAATACGCACAGGGATATACAGATAAATGATGTAATAATAACCTAAACATTTTATTTTTTTGCTTAATGACAACCAATGACTGAGACACGAGATGTCCCTAAATCCTACACAGTCTAACTTTAAACTTAAAAACTTTAAATTGTGCATGACGACAAACAAGTACTTCATTCATACAAGACCAAACTCTCAAAGTGCGTTTCATTAAAAGTACACATCAAAAAACGTAAGATGTTAGAAGATTGACATGAGAAATAATAAAAACTGCATTTCTTCATTCCACACACTGAACCTTCAAAGGTTAATTTATCAACATCGGCTGGTACACAACATGCTGCTCTGAGGAGAGATAATTACTCACTAATTTTCTTTTTTTTGCATTCCCACTAATGCACATCTGACATTTACTTTGATATTTCACTCAAGCATCTTCAGGGGAAAAGAGAGAACAAAAGGAAAAAAATCCTGCATAAGATTTATTCTTATCAATGTGGTCAGTCACCATCTAAGTCCAGTCAAGCTGATCCACCTGTGCTCTACTCGTGTTCATGTCAAAACAGATCAATTAAGCCACTGAACATCGATTCCTCCATAAATATCAAGAAAACATGCCCGCTTCTTACAAACAGGAAGTTGACTTAAAGAGGAATTTCTTTTTTTTCTTCTTTAAAAAAAAAAGGAAGTGCAGTTTTTGTAGTGCGCTGACTTGAAAATGGAAAAAACACTTTCATTTAACCGCAACAGCAAACATGCAGAGCTCTAACCACCTGCTGAGTCACTATTAATCACACAGATGTGGTTTCACCCTATTAAATCACTGTGCTGTTTTCACAACATTATAAATCCATTAGAAACAATCAGGCAAAATTGGATCGTTTTAAAGAGACATGAGCGCTGCATGGGGCAGTAACCCGGTCAACGGGGGCTTATACACCTTAACACGGACAGTAAGAAGGTGCTTACAGCTACGGGCAGGTTTACATGAGCATCGGCAGCGGACTGACCAGCAGTAACAGCGGGCGCTAACTGTACGCCACTTTCTACTGCTACAACACATGTAAACATTCTTCACTTGCACCGATGCGAGTTGAGGCGTTGCTATGTTTAGGCAGATAAGACTTCCCTCCACACTCTGGGTTTCTTGTTCTTAGTCAACTTGGAAAATCCTGACATTAACTGAGGGGAAATTTTGCAGCGCAACACAAACGCAGAATGATCACTGTGTGTCACCGTAGAAGATGCGAGAACAAGTAGATATGGATTGATTGGTCGGTTGGTTGGTTGCT
>JAFBJT010111448.1:20045-40837 GCA_016785325.1 Chascanopsetta lugubris | reverse complement strand
GGTTTGTTTTTTGCTATATATATATATATATATATATATATATATATATATATATATATAAATATATCATTTTTGAGAAAATATTACGAGGAATGATTCAAAGACATGTTATAAAATTCATATATGTCAAATAAAAACACCAATGAATACAGCACAATTTCTGGCATTTCCTCCCCAAAAATACTCAAAGGGAATAACTATTATATGGTTAAATCCCTCGACAGATATGATAACTTCTTTACCTCTGATCATTTTATGAGTTTTGGAAAGAACCACGCAGATTGGTTCAAATGTGGTGACGTCGAGATGAATCCGTGAAAATACACCTCATTTATCGTTCACTTGCTGTTAGATAATTACCTCCACCGAGGCGGTTCCATTTTTGGGAATTCTTTGGATTTGTTTGATTGATTTGTAAGCACACAAAAATATTTCGCGGACAGATGATGTATATGCGTTGCAGAGCAATATACAACACAGAAATTGAAATAGTGATTGTGCAAGTATAGCCCTGATGCAGCAAGGATTCAAGGCTGTGCTGGTTTAGCCTCAGGAGGAAACTAAAAATGTGCCAGCAAATCTCTATTCATTTCACCTCTAATTACTGCCATTAGTAATTAGAACAGGTTCTTCACAATGTTGTACCTGCAACTTATGCAATTAAAATGAGTACAGATTGCAGCGGTGTGGTTCATTCCAGGATATCAATTGTGGATTTCAGCCTGGAGGATAAACTAAGCTGTTTTTCATTTTGATGATCAGCAATAACGTTAATTCAATACAAAGGGCGGTCCTCTATCTCTGCATTGGCTCTGCTATAAACATTTGATGTTCATGAGCACTGTGTTTGAGTTTGTATGTTTTGACAGGAAGACTTTCACATTCCTCTTAAATAAATTCTGACTCAAAATATTGAACTTAAAACCTTCAGTATCAGCTCTGAAAAACATAAACGTACAATATTTGTGCTGCGATGAAAGTAAAACAGCACTGTTTCCATGCAGCCATGTTCTCCAACAGGTTTCCAGCCCTAGTTACTCATGCTCTCGCCATTCAATTCAATTAAGACACATCCCCATACTCATTAAATCACACTTGACAGGGTCACAACAACAGGGAAGATCTAGGTGTGTGTGTGTGTGTGTGTGTGTGTGTGTGTGTGTGTGTGTGTGTGTTCACAATCATTTTGAAGCTATGTGTATAGAGAATAGAGGAGTGCCCCCCTCGGAGGGTGCCTTGTGAATGCTCTCAGGGGTCCATGGCGACCGTGGTGGTGCAGTGGGAACATTGTACATTAAAAGGTTCAGTATGTAAGATTTGGGTGTACTTATTTCCATTTCTATTTGATGAAAGGTTTAATGAGATAATTATCATAATGAAGGGTTTTTTTCAGTGTATAGTACTGGTTGTTGTCTTTAATTTACACTCAACCCTTTGCACCACCATGTATTTACAAGAGACCACAACACACAAACTAAACACAGTCGGACTTCGAATTGTAACTGGAGGTGGGCTGAGGTGCTACTGAGCTACAAGGTGCAACTTGAGACTCAGGACTTGGATGTCACCAAGTGTAAGGGCAGCCTGAGGGTTGATCCTGGGTCCAAAAAAAAAAAAGAAAAGAAAACCAGGTGACAGCCACAACATGACATCACCTCACGCTTGTAACAACACTGCAACATCAGGTTTAAATCACCTATCAGCTCCAAAACACACATTTCAATGAGCTTTGCTTTGCATTGTATCATGTAATACACAGCTACGTATTAGATATTTGACATGTTATGGTGCCAAAGTCAGGCGGAGATTCATCAATAAGCTGTGAAAAATAAGAAAAATAAAAATGTCGTCGGGTTACAGAAACACAACAAGGCAGTTAATCCTCTCTGCTCTCAGCGTTACAAACAAACAGGATGAGAGGAGATGAGCTAGGCCTGGTGCTGTCATATTATCTGGGTATAACCTCAGTTGTCTGCGACAAAAATAAATAAACACATACATGATATTATGCTGTAAAAATAATTTCATGAGGATGTTAGTATGATGCTGTAAAACCCACACGTCCCTGTTTGCCACCCGCCTCAGCCCGAGGTCCCCCCCCCACCCCCGAAAGGCTAACGCTCTTACCGGACAGTTCGTCAGGTTCCAGTCCGCTGTCGGTGTCGAGTCCGCAGATCACGAAGTAATCTGCGAACCGGCAGGAACCGGAGCTGAAGCCGGTGGTCATTCTGAGACTGGTCCGTCGGTTCCCTTCTCCCCTCGGCAGGGAGCATATTAGAGGGACCAGGAGAGGCGGTTTCTCGCTGCCATCATCACGGATGAATACGGTCTGCTGGCGGAGCCTCGAAAATCACAACCGTCAGTGGCTAACGCAAGCTAGCCATCAGGGTGCTAAGCTAACAGAAGCAGTGCGGACACATCACTTCCGGCCAAGCACCTTCATAATAAAATACAGCCACTGCAGAGGAAAACAAGAGGCGCATCCTCGTCTAAACCCACATTTTTTTGAAGAATATTTTTGAGCTTTTTTTTTTCCTGCTTTGTGTATCATTCTGAGTAGCTGCGATTCATCTCGTTAACATTTAAGATTTAAGGGAATCTGTCAGGGGCAGTGAAATATAACATTCCGAGTGTATAGGATTTAGTGACATCTGCTGGTGAAGTTGCACTTCTCACCCCAGACGAAAGCAACTATTTGCACATTCAGGTGATTATACACATCTATATGATAATTTCACATTCTATTTCTCACAAAATCTTACACATTGAACTTTTAAACAACCTGAACGTTAATGTGGGAACAACTGACATATAAGTCTTTCAAGATTTGTAGACTGACAACACCCTTTCTGTCTTTAGAGCACAAACACATTACAAGTCACGCTTGCTGTCTTATTTTGGAAGATATCTCTCCAACTTCCGGTTACACCACTACACTGTCTGGTTTCACACATACGTGAAAATGAGGGTCCTGCGGTCGAAGTGCATTGTGGTCCGCAATCACCAGCACAGCTGTAATCATCTGGCGCTGTGGTGCAACATGAAGCCAGAGATGTCTGTGTATGAACCCGGAGCAGATTATTCATAGTCAGCAGTCAAAGTTCGGCCTCACTCACACAGTCATCTCTTGTATGTACTAGCTTCACCTTTGTTCTAACCCGGAGTTCATCAGTGTGATTAGTTACTTATTATGAGACAAACGTCAATATGTCCCTCTGCAACTGCATCTGTTACAACTGATGATGTCAGAGAGTCTTTTATTATATCTCACAATACAAAAACACATATCGTTAACCATGACTGCCTAATTAGATAAATCCATCATCATCATTATCCAGATGTCATTCATCTTGATTGTAAATAAACCTTTCTCCTACACATACCTTTAAAATGATCTTTTTCTTCCTTTGCATTTTATCATTGATTTGTATAAATAAATAAGCACAGGTTTTGACCATTACATAGAGCACCTTTAATTAACTTGGGATATATCTGATGCTACATACATGTTTTGCTTGCTGAGTTATATTTGAATCCAAATGACTCAGAATCAACTTGGTAGAAAAGATAATGTGACCTCCCTGGTTAACTAAAAAAACAACGAAGAAAGGTATAATATTTAGTTAACACTGCTGCCCCCTGTTGTTCATGGATAGTAGCACCAACAACCACTGCCATCACCCCCCCCCCCCCCCCCCCCCCCCCCCCCACACACACACACACAGGTTTGCTAGACAGTGAATCTACATACAAGGATCATAAGTCATTCTTATTCTTACCAAGTGGCACGATGAACAGCATGAGCCATTTTATAAATAAGCATTCTAATGTGTTGTGTTGTTGGAGTGACTTCCCATGTTTGACAAGATTAGTCATAATTAATTTAATCTTTTTTTTTACATGTGATGTATGGTTATGTGTTACAGTGACTTACCAAAACCAACAATATTTTTTAAAGATAATGTTAGTAACTCAATAAATATGTTAAAATAACTTCTTTGATTGGATAGAACATAGATGTGCAATCTGTAAACACTTCATACTGCAATACATCACTGCTCAGTACAAAATAATACTGCTCTTTGAAATGTTAACAGAGGGTTACACAAGAATTACCTTAGAACATCTTTGATGGGTTAAAGGACACAAAAGTTATCCGAGTACATGTCCAGGGTATGCAAGTTAAATAGTGTAATGATTGGAGGGAAATTTAAAAAAAACAATAGCAAAGACAATATCTTTCATTTGTTTGCAGACTGAATATTATAGATCATCTAACTTCTATTAAAATCAGAAAAAACACATTTGGGGCCAGTTTACAGCTTTTAGTTATTATAAAATGTGCTGTTTCTGAGACAAGAATAACTTTCAGGTGAAAAAAAACAACATGTAAAACCAATGAAAACAACTCAGTAGTCTCCGATGTAGCAATAAATCCTGCAACAAAATTCATGAGGAGTTCAGATGTTAGTCAGCACCCTCTCGTAAAAGCAATGATTTACAAAAAGGTAAGTAAAGAGAGACATTAATATTTTACAGTAGTATAGAGACTATTGGTTGAGCTTTAAGACATTAAAATAAAGACAGGAAATCACTAAAACAACCTATTTCTTGAAATGTGCAGTTTTAAGAGCTGAAGTTAAAAGTTTACCCATGTGTACATTCACTGCATCAGTGTGTCTGGTGACGGAGTCTTTAAGCAACAAGAGTAAGCTACACAGGCAATCAAATAAAAACTGACATCTAAGTAAGGAAATAAATAGGTTATCGTTCACTGCACAGGATGAAATTAAGCCAATCAAACACTGGCATTGTGATATATTTCTCCTGGTGACGAATGGTAGCCGTTAAAAGAAAGTTGGCAGTCGAATCAACAACATTGGAGCATCATCGATGACATGGACATCTCTGGTTCTGTTCTGGTACAAACACGAGCTAAACACACACCTGTGTTCCTAAAGCACACTTAAATGAAGACCAGTGTGAATCGGTTTTGTTTCACCAATCCACTTGAAGCCGATTCTAGTGGACAGGTCACCAGTGCATCATGGGGTCACAACATGTAGGGACAAACAACCCATCGACACACATTCACAACCCAAGGACAATTAAGAGTCTCCTAGTGACCTACACCAAATTCACCCTCACTAATAATATTACTGTGGACTGTGCAAAGCTTTGTGTTTGGCAATCTGCAGCATCGATGCTCTTCACACGTCACAGCAGCAAAGGCTACTACTGCGAAGAGTAAAAGGTCAAACGAAAAGCATTGTGAGGCGGTTGATCCAGGCACCTTTAGAGGAAGAACATGGGAATTCGCCCACATGTCATCAGCAGCAGCATTTTACTAGGATCGGCCACCTGTCATCCTGTCCTCACGCTGCATGTTAAAAAAGGCAAGCACAGGGCATCAACACACTAAAAGTAACAGATATTTTGGAGGTGGTAGCTCAGAAAGTCCCTGGCCTGTCCAAGAAACACAGGGTTAACTCTTTATTTTGGAAAATAGCTGCATGCCATTATCCACAAAAAACTCCAGTTGGCCAGTTATTTGAATGTGAGGGCCTTGTAGCTGTGATGGAGCTTGTGCTTAAAAATCCAGAGGGATGAGGTCAACACACTTGGAGGACTCCTATTGCTATTCAACGGTTCAAGGGGTGGGTTGACAGTTTCACGCAGGCCAGGGAGAGCACTAAAGATGGGCCACAAGAGGGACACCCAAAAATCGTCCAACGGAGACGGACAAAGTTCTTTCATGATTTAGCGAAGCTTGAGTCAAGTACATTGAAGTTAACTGTCATATTGAAAAATAATCCAAAACGTTTCCTCCCAAGATCTTTTCAGTGTGAGGTTAGCAACATACCAACATTACAGGTGAAGGAAATAAAGTAAATAGAGTAAAAATGAATCTTAAAATAGGAAAGTGGAATAAAGGGTGCTACAGATCGATGAATGGATGTGCTACCGCCAGATTTCTGCAGAAGCCTGGATGAGGAACCGATGACGTGAGAAAAGGAAAAGCTCCTCCTCGTCCCAAGTAGATCGTATGAAATAACTGATGTGTTTTACTTCCAATCCTGCAAGTAGCACCTTTAATCGTCTGGCAAGAATTATTATAAGCATATTTTCATCATAAATAAGAAATGCAGTTTCTCTTGTTTACCGCATGTGCCATAATCATGTTATTAATCCACCCAAACAAAACAAAACAAAAAAGGTTGTGCAAGCAGCGGCCAGTTCTTCTATGCGTGACTCGAGATCAGGACTGACCCATCACTGCATGCAAGACGGTCTGAAACCAATGAGCACTCGGTCCAGTGGGTGAAGATTCTCCCACCGGCAACGAACCAGTCCCCAGCAGTGACTTGGGCAACAGCCGCATGCTCCTGAGTCGGTGAAGGGATGAGGGTTGATGGAATCAGCCAAAGGAAATGAGGTTCTGAGCTGTTACCCGTGGTCTACTCTAGTTTCTGCTGCAGCTTTTTCTGGAAGCAGACGGGCAGGATGGAGAGCACAGCGAGGACGGCGAGCACGGCCAGAGAGTTCCAAGACACAGCCTGGTCGGCTGTGGTCAGTTTGTACAGTGTTGTTCCCGCGTTGATCGCTACGAAGGATGGCGGCGCCACTCCTGTGAATCGACCGGGCGGAACACAGGTCAGTCGCCGGCAACGCGCCATGACACCAAAGACATAAAACAACAGAAATGGAGGAGAGTCTCACCGAGAAAGGTACCGATGAAGAAAACCCCCAAAGGCACGTTGATGACAGGCGCGGTGATATTGATGAACCAATTGGGAAGAAAGGGTGTTATCCTCAGGAAGATGATGTAATTAATTAAATGATCCCTATGTTTGTCAACCTGCGGGCAAAAACATTGAGGGAATGATTCTTTAGTCAAAATATTGTTATACTACATGTAATAATCGGTTTATAACAGTACATGTTTCACATAAGGCAGGGATCAGTGATCAGAAACACTAGATATCCATCTCAACATACATTAAGTCTGGAACTCTATAAACAGGCAACTCCAAAACATTGTATAGTAGAATGTGATGAATAGTATTGGGATTGTTTCACTGAGAGCTGCTACAACAGAATTAATAACTGGAAGTTCGTCACATCTAAAAATGAATTCAATAGTTTCACTCCACAAGAAAAACATATGACACTGTGTCAAACATCTTAAGACAAAAAAAATGTCAGTTTACATCCTCCTCTGTCGGACATCTTACCCGTTGAGACCAACTCTGTGCTCGCTCTGTCAGGTATTTATAGACCAGAGGTTTGCCCACCAGGTGAGACACCATATAGCAGAAGGAAGCGCCGAGGCCAGAGCACTGCCAACACACAAACACAAACACTCAGTACAGAGTGAGACACGACCACAGCGTGAAGCCATTATTCGTTACACATAAGCCAGTGCAAGATGCGAAACCGGGGCTTTCCTAGCACTCTGGCTGTTATGAAATGTGTCATTGTTCACATAGATACAGTGAGAGGTAGAATGACTCATCCTTCCTCCCTGACAACTCCTCCTTCTTTTGCATTCATTTGAACAAGAGGTGTGTTTGACCTTTTTTGACCTAATTGATCATTAAAACCTAGGGTGTTGAACTTGGAAGACCTGAAGTCCATCTTACTTTGATATTACAAACAAGTATCAAACTTTAGTCAAAACAGAATTTCGAAACATCCTCAGAAAATGGAAAACAGAAAACACAAACACATTGCAATTTCCATAGGTTGTAAAAATGTTTTTTCCGGAAGACTTTCACTATCAATCATGAGTCAGCTTAAAAAGCACGCTGATCTGTTTCCCCTGCAAAACAGGATGTGTATTTGCACATCATTTCCAAGTTAAATATTTCACCACCGTCCTTTGTGTAGTGCAACATTTGTTTTCAACCACAAATTGTATACTGTCCTTACTCACCAGGCAGACTAAGAAAAGAGCCAATGGAAAAGGGTAAAGATACCCAGACAGGATGCTGAGGAAGATTGATCCAGGGATGGCGAAGGTCTGGAGGCTGACAAAGGCGTCAAGGACTTAACAAAAACATATAACCATGAAATAAAGGAACAATCAGTGCTGGTACTTCTCTTAAAATAAGATTTGAAAGTGACCATATAAGTAGGTTATAGTATTGAAGGTTTTCCTTAAAAGCAAGTTATTTCTTTCACTAATCTCTAATAAGTCACTTGAGTGTTGGTCTGAAGTCTTTGTTTTCTCATTTATACTTTCCTGGTTGTTTTGCTGGGTATGGGATTGTTCTGAGGGGTAATGTTTGGACAGTTGGGTGATGGTGGTTTGCCTGATCAGCATTTCTGAAAAATGTAACATTCCAGTCATATTGTAGCATGTGACGCACCACCCATGCGTTTACACACACCAACCGACAAATCCTGAAATGTCGACTATGTTGTTCGCTGATCTATTGAATTTGAGCAGCGTAACATACGACCGTCCACATGTCTTCTTCACAAACACATGAAACTAAATCACTTGGCACAAAAGCGCCATGGGTTTGAATCAGACGCGACACTGCTGACTCCGTAAGGAATGACTCAACTGATTTCTATCTGATCATGGGATGTTTCAGATAGCTGAGATGCTGGACAGGTTCTGTACGTCCAAACATGATGATGGTATGTTTGTGACGAATGTCTCGCAGAAGCAGTCACCACTGTTTGTCACAGTATCATCATGAGATCAAAAACACATGACCATTACCATTCAAAAGGCTCCTCAATACGTTATTGCTCCGAATGTATATCTTTTCCTCAAGGATACAAAACATATGTTGCAAAGTAGGCCACCAAGACCTGGGTGTAGTAGGTGTCTTTGTATTTGGACAAAACCGTGCCCAGAGCTTTGGCATCGTCCATATTTTTGGGGACCTTCATTTTCTCCCTTTCATCCCTGAAAAAGTAGCACAATGATCTTCAGTCAGCACACGCGTTTTCAGAGAGACACAGAGAAGAAGGCATTTCTAACCACAAATGCAATGATCTGGGACAGATTAGTCATGCTTGAACTTAGCACTAGCACACGCCTCTCCGTTTGGTGACATGTTAACAGAAAAAGGGGACTTTTGTAGAAATACAAAAATGTGTCTTTTTAAAAATAGTGCTTATAAAAACCAAAAATCAACTCACTCCTGAAGCTCTGGGAAGTTCCTGTAGATCAGGTACATGAAAAAGGCTGAGCACGTGAAGATAGCAACCAGAATGAGGATGGACATTTGTGTTGAGCCTCCGACACTTTCTTGAGCCTCTGTGGGAAAGATGAAGCGTAGTAGGTAACAGAATCAATCTTGCTGCCAAAGGGCCTTGTGTAATTTGTTTATGCGGTTTGCATCATTTTTTTCAAACCTCCTCAGGGAACTGTGCTTGCCCTTTGAGAGAGACCGGTGTTGAGACCGTCTGTTCAATGATCAGGATTTATGGAATAAGATGGCTACAATGTCCAGCATCAGGTGTCAGTAAAAGATATCAAGTTATACTAAAAGTTGACTTCTACGGAGGACTGTCACCCACCAGAAACAGAAGGTAAAGGAGAGATGAAGACACAAATTACAAACCACATATTTATTCTCATTTCACCTCCCTCACAAATCAGCAATATTTGTGAGCACATGATAATTTGAATAAAAGCTCTAAAACCAGGACTTTTTTTGCAAATTCTGTCAATCTACAGTAAAATAACTAGTTTTAACATTTGAAGATTATAATCAGTTTATTATCCGCCTAACTTCAGATAAGTGTAGTTGTATTGGACAGAAGTATCTGTTCAGTAAGTCAGCACCAAACTTAACCCAGCATCCCACTGACTTGTCAAGAAACTCCTAAATTGTTGCTTCGGCGTGATTTGTTAATCCAATAATAAAACATTTGATGACAAAACTTGATGACAAAACTAAAAAACCTTCCTGTATCCAATGGCTTAGTATTGGGTGGGAAATAAAAACAAGCATTGCTTCACAAAGTCCGGAGAGATATTCAGTGTTATTCCTGCTCTTCCTGTCTTGGTTACAGATATGTTGTGTCAGGTACTGCTGCAGGGTGGTGTTTGTATAGCAGCTCACTGTACTGCTGAGCCCTATAGAAAGGGATTTGCTCATCGGGACCCAACGCATACTGCAACACAAGTACTGTGTCATCAGATTGAATTTTAGATAAAATTCAAGGCCTTACAATACAGCGAATGCAAACAATAACATGTCGGATAAAATAAAAGAGATGAGATTAAACCTTCCTTCATGACTTCAATTGTGTTCATATGAAAAAATAGTTTCTTGGGCTATGTGCGTATATGGGCCTTTTGAGTTGTATGTTAAGCAAGTAATAATATGGTAACAAAATACAGTTTGATCACTAGAATTCTGATGTTTTGTTGTTTCTTGTTTTATGTGGTTAACTGGATGCATGAGTTTAGCATTTGAACCCAAGTAATTGACGAAGGAAACATTTTAATCCATTACATCCTTCTTTACGCTTTATCCCTTATTAGACATGAGACTGGCAGCAGTGAAAAGTACATGAACTCTAGTGATAGTAAAGTACTGTAGGCACAGTACTACAACATGGCAGACTACATAGTGAGGACCTACTCCTAATGCGAGTGAAACAAGCTCACGCATAAAAGAAAATAATTTGGACATTCAAGAGCTTATTCACTCATTAAAGGGACAGTGTGTAAGATTTGCTGATATCTTCTAGTGAAGTTGCATTTTGTATCCATCACCTCACCTTTCCCATTCGAGCACGCAGGAGAACCTATGGTAGCCCTGGGTTTGTCAATCAAGCTCAAAAGGATGCTTAGTACGTCCACTCTGGGCTATGGTAAAAACATGGCAGCCCCCAGAGGGAGGACCCGCTCCTGATGTAAATATACATTTAAAGGGCTCATTTTAGGGTAATGTGAAAGCTAGTTATACATAGAGGTGATTATACATACATAAAATTGTCAATATGATTGTTTTTCATTCATTTCTACAGCTAGAAGTGACAAAAATTATAATGTTACACACTACACCTTTAACTCAACAACATAACTATTTAATAAACATTTCTGAAAACACATTCAAATAATCACATTTTAATTTCACATACTGGACCTTTGACACACTAACTGTGTATAAGAATGATGTAGCATTCGAGTGACCCACGGAGAACTGTTAAATGTGATATGGTCAGTAGGTATTGGTGGTTTTAGGAGCAGGTTTTCCACTGTTATGATGGTTTTGAAAGGGATGTGTTGCTACTGTTACACAGAGTAGCCCCTGCAGTTACCCTCATTACAATTGGCAATTGCGAAACATTAAGTTTTTAGAATCAATGTTGTGAAAAAGGGTGTTCTCATAAAGTCGTGGCTCTTACTACACCAACTCGGTCTCAAGAGTATTTCTAGCTGATTCACAGCCAATGGCTTATGTATTCTGTTAGCTTCTCTGTTATCGAGCTAACCATCTTAGCCATTGTTTACTTATTTAGCTCGTAAAAACCACCTTCCTCACAATAATGACTGAGCCACAATGAATAGGGACATGTTGTTCTTTGAGTTTAATCGACGTATTTAACCCCTGCTGCCTTGTTCTCCAGTCAGTATCCAAACATGAGCTAACAACTATTAGCCACCATAGAGTGAACCTACCTCTCAATGCCTGGGAGTCGATTTCGTTCTTCTTCGCCTCCTCCTGGGACGACGACAATACACCGTCCGCCTCTCGTTTGTCTCTTCGCTTTTTCGCCATATTTCTCGATTAACGTCGAGTTCAACTGAAGCTTTGGTAAACAAGGTTGTAGCAGTGTGTGAGGCAACCGCCGTGAGGTGTGCCTGACACCGGTATTGTGACGGCAGCCTGCTGACTCTGACACGTTACACTGAATGACCTTTTACCTTCAAATCCAGCAGTGCCATTCCCCACATCGCACCACAGCGCCACCTACAGGTTTCCTTCCCCCTCTGCCAGACCAGATATTTACACTGGATTTGTTGTCTCCCTGTTGTATGGCGAATTGGAGTCATTGCTAGAGCCCTCTGGTTAAAAAGTATTTGTTTACTCAAGTAAAAGTACTGCATTCACGTGTCTACTTGAGTAAAAGTAAGCAATGTAATAAAATCATCTAAAAAACAAATGCATATAATGGAATGGAAGGCAAAAAATACAGTTAGAAACATTTCTCCCTGCTTGCTTTGTAACAAAGAAAATGACACAGCAAATGCTGTTGAATGCTTTACTCCAAAGGCATATAATACACATTACATCAGATGGCTAAGGTAGAATGAGTTCTGCCTTCATAGTTTCTAGAGCAAATAGGCAGCTTCTACTGGATTTATCTGAAAACTATTGTAACACTATCTCAACCTCGATTACTTTAGGAGGTGATTCTCCGACCGGCTTAATTGGTGACTGAGACGAGTATTCTTCCAATGACTCATTTTTTCAGTCGCACTTCCTGTTTCACCCGATTAAATACATGACAGTAATGAAAACAGTCGCACCTTTCTGCAAAAACAAATAAAGACCTGACTACGTTTCCCATGATGCAATGGGCGCAACCGGATGTTCGTGTTGCACAAATCTGGCGCTGATCTATCCGGGTACTTCATTCACTGCTTCCTTTCGCGCCGGGTAACCGGAGAGCCGTGCGTCCATGTGCGCAGTGACTGGGAATTGAGAGTCCTCTGAAATATTAAAATCCGAGCCGTACAACAGTGTTCGCCATGGATCCCGAGGCTTTGGTCGAAGCCCTGCGGGGGACGATGGACCCGAACCTGCGGGAGGCGGCGGAGCGGCAGCTGAACGAGGTAAAAGTTGAGGCGGTGATGGCAGTTTGTGGCGCGGGCTCGGCTCGGCTCGGGCCTGGGCCGTTCCACAACATCAAGATGGTGCGATCACGCAGGCGGGGGCTCCGCTGCCCCATTACCATAACACACCCAGCGCTAAATTGAGCATATCGAATCCCACAACACTATCTCGTCATAGATCCTCTCCCTTAACACCACTATGTGAAAAATAACACCGATTCAACGGTGTTAAAAATTGCGTCGATGCCAGTAACCTACGTCAGTGTTCGCCTTAGCCAGCTGTGTGGCTAATGCTACACGAGCTAACCCTTCTTGTCATGCTGAGGAGGTGACCGTTAGTTCGCCACACTCAGTCTAGGTGGAGTTGAGGATAATATGAGGGTTGACACGGTACTAGAATCCTTCGACCGGTGTTCGGATATACAAATTAAACGCAGTGAAAGCTCGGCATATTGCAGTTGGCGTGTCTTACGTGTTTTTGTGATGTTTAGCATGGTGGCTAACATAAGCTAACGGAGCTACTTGTTGGCTGCGATGCTACATAGCCGCTGCTCACGTGTCACTGTAACAAGCCCCGGAGTGATGGGTTTTATAGGAAACTCTGCGTAGAACTTGATTTTGAGACCAGTCGAGACGTTATTTATCACAGGGTAGCTCAGTTAATATGGTTGGTGACCCGAGCTACCTCGCGAAAATACCACAAAATGGAGTTTTAAGCTAGCTGACCTCCATGTGAGCATGTTAGCGGTGTTGTGTAGTCGAAAAGTTGTGATGCTTCTCATCATCCGCCCGTTGTGCTTCACTTTTGTTGGATTTAGCAAACAAAATAAATATGCTGAATAGTATATAGAGAATGTAGAGGTTTATGTCTGAATCCTTTTATGTATACATTCACTTAGATGATATATTATTATTGATGTGTGTTCGCTCTCTGCGCTCAGTCACTTGGCTTTGCAATTAGACAGGAAGCATCATGGAGATCGTCCGTAGAGCCTGGCAGGATGACCAAATATGACAATCACAATACACGGTGGTCATTGATAATTACCACAACAAATGTCATGATCATAATGCCTGTTGTAGAGGATTTCACTTTGGAAGCTTTAATGGTAATTGAAGGCAACCACAAGCCCCGTTGCATGCCTGGAGGGAAGTTGTATGTTCAAGTTGCAACATACAACTTTACTGGATGTCACAAAATTCTAGACAGTTTATCTTAAATTTACAATGCTCAGGATCTAAATCTATGTTATTGATTGTGCATTGTTTATGCATCATCAATTTATATTGAACCTTCGTCAAATTGTGATCATTATTGATCCTTTCCCTAGTTGTGCTTTACCACAGCCTTTCCTGTCTCATCGTCATCTATGAATTACTTTCTAATGTTGAGATCATTTCCCAGCGGGGGCATTATCCACCTGCCCAACAGTGTCCTGATCTGTCTGTAATTTAAGCGTTGGCTATGGAGATTAAATTCAAGCAACGTGGAGACTTTCATTTGACTGTAGTGTATTTGGTGTCGGACAGTAAAAGTGCCATGTAATGATTGAGCTCAACATTTCATCCATATCTTCAGAAGTCGCACAAGCGCACATACACATGTAACCCCCACGCCATATTTTTGGTGGTGTAGGGGGTTTCATTGAATTTTTGAATGCTTGTCCTCATTCAACTCCACATTTGTACACATAGTTTCCAGCTTACTCAGGGTAACACAATTTAAGTGAAGGTTCTCTGCTTCAACTTGATGTTATGATCTTTATCACTAGGATTTTTGTTGTCAACTTGCTGTTGATTTTAAAGAAATTAATTTATTGTCAGCACAAATTGAATATCACCCTCTCTCATGGAGTCACATCTTAGGTCATCAGTTTCATGACTCAAGTCTGACTCAATTCCAAGTCACGTCTTAAACCCTGGCTCAATAAGTCTGGATGAGGCATCATACTATTACTAAATAACATCCAATGGATTCTTCTGCTTTTGTGACAAGTTAAAATCAGCCCTTTATGGATTTTTTTATCAGTTCATCAAGCGCAATTGAAATGATCAAAAGCCTAAGTTCACAAAGTTGATGTGATCAGGATAAAAATACCTTTAGGTGATAGTGTTAATTACCTGGGACCAAGGGTTTAAGGTGGTATGTTAAGAAAATCCATTGTGACCGAAAGACTTAATCCACTGCTATGTCACAATACAAGCAGCGGTTGTTTGTGATGTTTACCAACAAGGCTCAGAACTTGTTTGAATAGTTTTTAGAAGTTTCGATTGTCACTTGATTTTGCTTTGTTATGTAGTTTTACTTATTATGATGTGGCTTTTCAACAATTTCTTCAGAACCTCTGCATCTGTCAGGATGAGGCAGAGCTATGAATATATTATCAGAATTGGATAGCGTCAAGAGGCGGGGCCACATTCTTTCCTTTGAGAGCCGCTCAGTGGTGCATTGAGTACAAAAAAGCCTCACTTCTTTGGTTGGATTTCCATCCTCTATGGAACTTAAAGCAGCCACACTAGCATCATCTTCACAGCTATAGATACATATTTTAAGTATCGACGCATAGAAAATACCCAATGATAATGGCACCATGTGACCAGTGCAGAATCTGCCGTAACAATTTTGGGTATTACATCTTTTTTTGCCTCAAAGCCCTTCACGTTTCCTGTATCCAGCTCTCATTATACATTGGTAGGTGGAGCTATCAACGTATGATGTCCAGCCCCTTTGCAGACTTCAAAATATCCAGCCAATTAGAAGAAAGTAGACTACGAAGGGGACTCCTTCTTGAAGACTCCTTAGCTCATATTCGCTGTTTCAGTTGAGGGACAATTGACAGGCAGCAGCACGAAAAGTTTGCCATAAGTAGGGATGTTTGTCCCCCAAACGGTGAATCATGCAAGTTTGTCCAATGAACTCCCAGATACATAGAGTTGATAGTGAGTATGTTACCACGCACAGATACAGTAATAGTGATGGTTCAGTTAAATGGCACAGTTGAGTGTTCGCACACAGTATTGTATTTTGCTGTCTGGAGGTGGATGAAGTAAATCTGTTTGGAGTTTGTCGCTTCTAAATACAGCTCAAATCCACTCTCTTACTTGGGAAATGGCAGATTAGATATTGAATGAATGAGTCCACAAAATCAGATAACATTTGAAAAATGTTTAATTGGTCACATCTCGCTTAAATGATCTAAATGTTTGTGGCGGTGCTGTGTACCAAAGCATGTAATGATACATGCTCATACCAAGATCTAATGTTTCTTTTCCTTTCCACATTAAATTTGTAGCTATGATTGTAACTGAAGGGAAAATGACCCAGAACTTGGTCTTATGCCTCTTAATCTTTTAGGTTAGAAAATTGGCTTACATTGTTATGCCACGGTATTTACTGAGATGACTTGTGTCAAAGTTTGATTATGTGCTCATCTGCTTCTATGATACAAAAACCTATGACCCATTAAAGTGAGTTTAATCTCTTCTCCGACAACTCAAAAGTTTGATCCAAAACACGTGGAAACAAGCTGAAAACATGTCCTTGTGTGTAGGATTTAGTGACATGATAGTGAAAAATAATGTTACTGCCAAATGGACAGTAGATCACCCCCTTTCCCTGCTAAGCATGTAGGAGAACTATGGTAGCCTTCGGTTATCGAAAAACCCAAAAGCTGTTTAATTTGTCCAATCTGGGCTTCCATGGCAAAGAACATCATGGCCTCTGTGCCGAGGACCTGCTTCTATTGTCACTATAAAAGGCTCAGTCCGTGGTCACAACTTTTCATATTCAGGTGGTTATACACCCCCATGAAAATATTTGTGCTATTATGTTTTCCATTTCTGTCATTTCAATAATTTTGAAAGGCAGTGTGTCCTCTTGTATATGCCTCCTGGCAATGTTTGTATAGCTGAAAGCTGGATATACTGTGTATTCAGTTGACATGGTGCCTTACCTTAAACCTTATTACTCTCCATACTTTAGTGTGCAACAAATCCAGATATGCACATCACTTTAAAATCTCATGTCATGTTGCAGTGTTTCTCTTTTTACAATGGGCTGCTTTGATTCTCTTTCACAGGGTCACTCCCAGGTAAACTTTGTGTCCACTCTGCTGCGTGTCACCATGTCGGATCAGCTGGATTTGCCTGTCAGGCAAGCAGGTGAGTCCACTCCTACGCCCCCTGACACATGGAAACAATTTTAACACTCTACAAAAGGTTAAGAGAAATACAACTAAATCAAACATTGTTGTAAATGTTTTCAGTTTCAGTTCCTGCTCTCCAAATATGGAACCAACATGTCTTTATGATAAACTTATGTCCAATCAGATTTGGTAGAGGGATTTGTAAACCAGCAAAAACACTGGTTTACAAATTCAACTCATTTATCATTGCACTCTTTTTTTTTTCTCTCTCTTGTCCGCTCCGAATTATACATCACTGTTTTAACCCCACCCTCTCAAACTTGCACAATTACTCTTTAAAAAGGCACCGAATGAAGGGTCTCCACCTCCTCTACTAGATTTAATCTAGGTGGATCTATGTTGCATCTGAATACTCTTCACCTCACCATTCCACTCAAAGCATGTAGCAGAACCTAAATTAACCTCGTCATAATTAAAACAAGCTGTGGCTCATAGTGTAAATGTGAAGTGCTCATTCTATGGTAATGAAAACCGCAACTTTATCATTTGGGCCGATTATCACATAAAAATCAGTATAATGATTTTTCATTCAATTTCTGTCAATACAATTGCAAATGATTTAATCTTACACTCGTCTGATTGTTTTGCAGTGTTTTGGTTGATAAATGGGGTCATTCAGGGCAGGGTTGTGACACAGTTCATGATCATTTTATCCCCATGTCCCGATCGTATCCCCTGCATGACTTTCCACTTTATTCTGCATCTGACTCCAATTTTGTCAAACTGCATTAGATGAGAAATGGACTCGAGCAGAGCAGGTCACTTGCATAATGGTTTCAGAAAAGATGATGATTTTAGTGATAACATGATTCACACTTGTGTTTTTTGTGAGGCTGAAGTGCAGGGGGGGGGGGGTGGAGGGACATGTGGAGCTGGTTAAATTTAGCCTGTGTTGCTTTAGTCAAATGCCTCCCTGTGAGCACGGTGTTGATAGAGGGGGAGGGAAATGAATTAAAGGTCTAAATTACAATCATGAGCAAATCTTTTTTAGAAATGTGCACTCAGGGGCACTGATTCATTACTTCCACCAAGTCATCGTCAGTATACAAGTAAATCAAACTGCTACACCCCCCGTGAGATAAACCTTTGATTTGGTGCACCAATCAATTTGGTTTTTATTTTTATTGCGAAGGATTATAGATGTTACTCCATGTTATCCAAATTTCTACTCCCTTTTTGCACAAGGATTATCTGGAGGAACTTTTTACGTCCTCCAGTCTACAGCTGCATCATGCGCAATATAAAGCATGATATATGGTTTCATGTCATTCCTAAAGCAAAGTCTTGACATAGCTGTGAGGCTTCCTTGAAATGCAGCTGTGCTTCGCTGACCGCAATAGCTGTGATTCTTCTGTACGTGGCTAAATGGATTCTTCCCATGCATAGAGGGCTGTCTCTTATCAGTAGCATATACAATAAGTAAATGTAGCTGATTATTGGTGTTCATCAGCATTTTTTAAATTAGTTAACATTTCTGGGAATAATGAAGTACAACACCACTGTTCCCACTGTAATGTGTATTTTACGCTATATTTTTGCTTTCCCATTTGTTTTCAGTCAATTATACTCTCACTATGATTATGGAGTAGAGATTCTCATTGGATTTCCACTGTGGGGCAATGGTGTAGTTTGGTGCTCAGAGGGGAACTGGTTTATGCTCCGTCAGCAGTGATAGGCCGGCTCGCGATCGCCTCGCCAGCAGCGTGGACATTGGTGTCAGCAGTCTGACGGGCCACCTCACATCCCCACTCCACTCGCTCAACTGCCTCACCCTGTGAAGCCAAACAACTCGCATCAGGGCCCCACATTGTACATGTGATCCTAGCTTACATCCTGGTGTCACATTCAAAACTAAGCTAGAGAGGGAAGAAGTTTTTCCTGCGCCTACAGCTTCACACACACACGACTGTGTCAAATGCAGTCATTGTGATGTCATGGCAATAAATGTAATCCACAAACTCAGAAGTGGCACGAGGCTGCAGAGTTTAAAGAACAAGTGTAATGTTTCCAATGGGCTGCAAAGGACAGAGTTAAAGGGCTGCTTTTAAGCATGAGGAAGAATTTATGGTCATTTTTAGTTATTGTTGGCTCAAAAAGTGCCAAGGTTGTCCAACCTAACCACTGAGAAAAACATGGTGCAACATGACGTCAATCTGATGTTACCACGGATTACTGAAATATACAACAAAGAATCATTTGAAATTTCAGATTTTTTTTTTCATCTCTTGCCAGAAAGTATATATATCATATCGCTCGACCATACTAATTTGTGTTTGTACAAATCAATTTGTTATAAAAGGCTTGTGTGTGTGTCCCCCCTCCCCTCCTCTGTTTAGGTGTGATTTACCTTAAGAACATGATAACTCAGCACTGGAGTGATGGTGATGGTTCAGGCACAGAGACGCCCATCAATCACATCCCTGAGGAGGACAGGCAGTTCATCCGAGACAGCATAGTGGAGGCAATCATCCACTCCCCGGAGCGCATCAGGTAACCACACACCACGTTGGTTGGGTTGTTGGTGGTGGAAGAGGAGGAGGTCGGGGGGCTCTGTCATCCATCTCTGCTCCCTTCCGATCATCTGCTTCATCTCTCGCTTTTCCACTCATCAGGGTACAGTTGACAACATGTATCCACCACATGATCAAGCACGACTACCCCGGCAAGTGGACAACCATCGTGGACAAGATCGGCTTTTACCTGCAGTCGGACAACAGCGCAGGGTGGCTGGGCATCTTGCTCTGCCTCCACCAGCTTGTCAAAAACTACGAGTAAGTCACTTCTCTGCCTTTTTTTTTTGGTTTCATATCGCAGCTTAACACGCGACGGTGGATAAAATGTTTGTCGTCGTGTGAAACAGATATAAGAAACCAGAGGAGCGTCAGCCTCTGGTGGCTGCCATGCACATCTTCATGCCCATGCTCAAAGACCGTTTCATCCAGCTGCTCCCGGACCACTCCACTGACTCTGTGCTCATACAGAAGCAGATCTTCAAAATCCTCTATGCCCTCTTCCAGGTAACGGCGCATCAACTAACACAGGGGTGTCAAACTCAAATACACAGTGGGCCAAAATTTAAAACCTGAACAAAGTCGGGGGCCAACATTGAACAAATGAACCTTTTAAAATGAACCCGAACAAATTTTGCTTTAACATTGAATATGAACCAAGCAACGCTTATTACTATACAATATATAATTTAATAGTCGAGACACGCAAAATCAAATTTCAAATAAAAAAAACACATCAATGTCATTCATTTATTGAATAAATTTTAAATAAAAATCGTATGCCTCTTTTCTATTTGCCACGGTGACTCCACAAACAAGACAAACAGGTCTGTCTTTTACATATGTAAACAAATATTGTACCTCCCACTTGTCCAGAAAGCTCCTGTTTTCTGCCTTTCTTTTCGCCATTTCTGGAAAGGGGTAGCACGGTGACGGCGTGATAGCGTGAAATTGCTATGACTACTCTCACAGAGGAGAGGGCGTTTATGGGTCCTGTCGTAATTGACGTGCCAAAACAACAGCAGGGCATTATGGGATTTGTAGTATTAGCGGTGAATGCGCTGTATAATACCGGGGGCCACCGGGGGCCCAGCTCTAGTAGTCATTTGGTATTGTCTCGCGGGCCAAATATAATTACAACGTGGGCCAAATTTGGCCCACGGGCCAGAGTTTGACACCTATGCTCTACGCAAACGTAGCAGTTCACTTCTAATATAAACGTCATGGAATATGCATGTTTGAATTTCAAATGGCTGTTTGAAT
>JAFBJT010111448.1:0-19938 GCA_016785325.1 Chascanopsetta lugubris | reverse complement strand
ACTAAGACTACTCTCACAGAGGAGAGGGCGTTTCTGGGTCCTGTCGTAATTGATGCGCCAAAACAACAGCAGGGCATTATGGGATTTGTAGTATTAGCGGTGAATGCGCTGTATAGAGGGGGCCAGCTCTAGTAGTCATTTGGTATTGTCTCGCGGGCTAAATATAATTACAACGTGGGCCAAATTTGGCCCACGGGCCAGAGTTTGACACCTATGAACTAACACCTTCGGTGGGGCGGGGGGCAAGAACGGCTCCCAAAAGCCCTAATAGGGATATAGCAATCACCGCTATGGTTTTACCTTCTTGGGAAATGAATGTGGTGCTCTTCCGACGCTTTGGTACCGTTTGCCAGAGCTCACCACCACCACCACATTTGTTTCTTTCAACAACCATTTTATGACCCTTTTACCATTTATATCCACACCAATTACAGCCGTATTCAGAGTTTTAAATGGCATTAACGTCTTGTTTGCCTTCACAGTACAACCTTCCCCTGGAACTCATCAACAGACAGAACCTGACAGAATGGATGGAGATTCTGAAGACAGTAGTTGATAGAGACGTTCCTCCAGTAAGAAAACATAAAGTCACACATCCTCACATCCTTCCAAAAGTTGACTCTGCTGACATTGCCCCTTTTTCTCTGACCAGGAAACAATGCAGATAGATGAAGATGAGCGGCCCCAGTTGCCATGGTGGAAGTGTAAGAAGTGGGCCCTCCACATCTTGGCTCGTTTGTTTGAGAGGTAAAAAAAAAACAAAAAAATCCATTCGCTTTGACCTTGTCTAATAAATCTCCGCCAAATGTTATTAACAAGAACTTTGACCGTATTGAATCTTCTAGGTATGGAAGCCCAGGCAACACGACCAAAGAGTACACAGAGTTCGCCGAACTTTTCCTCAAGGAGTACGCAGTTGCTGCACAGCAGGTGGGAGCTCTCAGAAGACGTAATGCCACAAGCAACAGTCGGACGGAAAATAAGTTCTCTGAGTGCACTTCACACACTGAAGGATTTCCTTTGTGCATGCGTCCGCTAGGTGCTGCTGAAAGTCTTATACCAGTACAAGGAAAAGCAATACGTGGCTCCCAGAGTACTCCAACAGACACTCAACTACATCAACCATGGCATAGCGCATGCTCTGACGTGGAAGAACCTCAAACCTCACATCCAGGTAATCGAGCAAGTTTCCATGAAGTGAAAACTCTGTGAATAAAGAATCTAAAATGTGTGTTTGAACAGCTAACAATGCTTTACTGTTTTACTGGTTTATTTGACATTTTAACACATTTCCATTTATGCATAGTAAATGATGTTACCTTTGTCTGGTTACAGCATAAAACTGACTTTAACATAACTGGTTTGAACCACTCTTCAAAACACAGCTAATGTATTTTGTGTAAAAAAAACTTTATTGCTACACTGAGAAGAAAGGATGCGATTCAAAGGCCTGACCAGCTTTGTTAGCATTGCTAAACTGCGCACAACGTGGTTCTGCCGTGCGGCATTGTAGCTCGCTGTCCACACCCGCTGCAAGTTCAGCAGTGGAACAGCGGCGTTTCCTGTCCATGCACACCAAATATCCCCTGAGGGACCGATAAAGCAAACACTGGGATACTATCCTTTGAGACCATACAACCAAAAGTCCTGCAATAGAAATAAAAGCAAAATAAATGCAACTTTTACTCTGAAACAGGTACAGGAAGGCATGTAAATATCCATAATGGTGATATGGTCCGTGGACAGGAGGCAGTTTAATTTGCGAATTTGCGATTCAGCCTAATAATATTAATAAAAAGGAAGTATGGTACAGACCAGCGTTTGCAGAGTCGTGCAGCTCTTCATTGACAATTAGCTCATTGTTCAAACCAGTTCAGATATACTCTGATGGATAAAACACAATGGATTGACAATGTTATCAGTTCAGAGGAATAATGTACTTTATACATTTTAAAACGTATCCTGTGTGTTTATAAGTCTAATGTCTGACCTCGTCTCTTCGTGTTTTGATATTGTTTTTCAGGGCATCATCCAGGATGTGGTTTTCCCGCTCATGTGTTACACAGATAGTGATGAGGAACTGTGGCAGGAGGATCCGTACGAGTACATCCGCATGAAATTTGGTAAGCCGAGAAAGCCGATGGCCCGTGAACCAAAAATACTGTTCATCCATGAGAGCTAACGGTTACTTCTAATCCCTGTCGTCCCCTTCAGACGTCTTTGAGGACTTCATCTCTCCAACAACAGCAGCCCAGACTCTCCTCTTCACTTCCTGTAACAAGAGGAAAGAGGTGACATTACGGAAAAGTTCTCTGTTCCCTAAAATTCTAATTTAATGAAGCCTAATAAGTAATCAACATTTTTCTCTTTAGGTTCTGCAAAAGACGATGGGCTTCTGCTACCAGATTCTCACTGATCCCGCCACCGACCCAAGGAAAAAGGACGGCGCCCTCCACATGATCGGCTCCCTGGCTGAAATCCTGCTGAAGGTAACCAGACATATTTACACTGCATCTTGTAGTTTCCCTTTTCCAGACATTTCTGCTGAGCGAAGCAGGTGTCGACCGTTTGTAACGTGCTGAATTGCACGATGCTCCGTTTTATCCTGACAGCCCTCATGAGTATATACGCTAGTAAATAATGGTTTCTGACTCTTAAGAGATGATGGGACAGTAGACAGTTTAGCAGTGTTCTATTGGAGATGGTGAAAACTGGTTTGTCCAGTTAGCTAGGCCTCAACATGCTGTGTAACGTTTAATGGCTGTAAACAGAAATCAATCGCCGATGCTGTGTTGTCACAAACCGACATCCGAGTTTGGAGCCTCATTCCAGAAGGTATCAGACAGGCCATAGGTATATTTATGTGGAAGATAAAGGACAAGTGTCGAATGAAACGTTAAATTTGTGTCTCATTCTCCCCCACAGAAAAAAATCTACAAGGACCAGATGGAGTTCATGCTGCAGAATCATGTCTTCCCCCTCTTCCGCAGTGAACTGGGCTACATGAGAGCCAGAGTACGTGACACGTCTATTCACTGGCAGAATAGTGGCTTTAAATCAATATGAGCATAGTATCTGTTACCATGTCCTTTTTTTCTTTTATTTGTTTATTTTTTAAGTTCATTAGGCTACTTTTTGTATTTATAATCACTTTTTACTGCTGATGAGAGAACGGGGTGATCCAGAGTATGAAGAATCAAAGCCACCAGGGACAAACAAGGGCTTGCCGGCTGCATCCAGGCCTTGTCCTGGGCCGGGTAGTCGCTGGTCGTGGTTATTTCTCTGGCGGTGTTTTCTTGTCAGTGAAAGCAGTTGACAGAATGCTGACTGGAGGTTACCTCACTGCCACAGGTGTAGCTAAAAGCAGTTTTTCTGGATAGTTTGTTCTAGGTCTTGTGAAGGCATTGAATATTGACTTTGACTTTGTGCCAGAGGAAATAATTTCACCTCAATTGTACTCATTGGACCTGTCTTGCAAACATTTTCTCATGCCGTCTCTTTCCACAGGCCTGCTGGGTACTCCATTACTTCAGTGAGGTGAAATTCAAGAGTGACCAGAACCTGCAGACCGCTTTGGAGTTGACCCGTCTTTGTCTAATCAATGACAACGAGATGCCGGTCAAAGTGGAAGCAGCCATCGCGCTGCAGTTTCTCATCAGCAACCAGGAGAAAGGTGAGCGAGTGCAGTCGCACAGCTCAGTCGTACTGTTGCATTTATGAGACGTGATCTGGGTTTCTGAAATATCTGACCAAAACCAACATATTATCTCCCTCAGCCAAAGAATACATCACCCCCTTCATCCGGCCGGTGATGCAGGCACTCCTGCACATTGTCAGGGAGACTGAGAACGATGATCTCACCAATGTCATACAGAAGATGATTTGTGAATACAGCGAGGAGGTCACTCCAATTGCCGTGGAGATGACGCAGCATTTGGTGAGTACAATCGCTTTTCTCTCACCAAGCATTTGATCAGAATCTGTAAAGGCTGTTAGAAATGTGATACGCGTGTACTTGAGAAAAGCTGCAGACCCTTTGGAATTTTCTCACAAGGGAGTCTTGAGGTTTTTATTCAGCAGAGGGTTTCTCTTCTGGAATCAATTCTCTGATCGGAGTTGTGGCTTCAAAGTTGGTGACTCAGACCATCACGTTCACGAGGAGTCCTTCCTCACAATGTCCAGGGTTAAAAAATCACTGCTTTCAATTTAGATGTATTACTTTTTCCACATAGAAATATTCAGATTGTCTTGCATCTCTCCATGCCTCATCCATATCTAAAAGTTTATGTCTTAATACATCAACATCGATATTTATATCTTCACTTCCTGTATCTGTTTTGAAGTGAAATCACTGTCCTTTTGTTTTAACCACGGTTTTTAGTAAGGCTTTATTTATGTCGCACAGGCTTAATTTGTACTGTCTCACTGTGGTGTCCTGGTGTTTCAATTCAGAAAACGTAGTGATCCCTGAGGGGAATTTCAGAATATATTCAGTTTATAGACATGCTTCAACTCAACTAACACAGCAATCATTCACACAGATGAGCCCACGTTGATCGAGGCATTGGCAACTTGTATAACCTGTCCCGTATAGACTGCTGAGCAGAAGCAACATCTGAGAATGAACAACATGTTAAAACCTTGAGGTGGATGACAACAGCAGAAGTTCAGATCAGGTTCCACCCCAGTCAGCCAAGAACAGAAATCTGAGGCCGCTCCTGGCTCAGACTCTCAAAACACTGAACAGTCGAGGACAAGAAAATGCAGCCAGCTCTGATGAAATCTGAATTTCTGCTGTATGAATGCACGGACCCGACCTCATGCCAACGGGCTGCTGGTGTAATGATGTGGGGAATCTTTTCTTGGCCCACTCTCTGGTCTTAAATCTAATACCTAATAACCATGTTTGAATGCTGCTGCCTGAGTTTGGATTCTAACTACATGTGCTCATTTATGGCCAGAATTTACCATAATCTTCTATGGAGGCTTTCCGCACAATAATACATGTGACAAAGCAAATTAGATCTCAAAATGGTCTCAGGAAGATGATACAAACACCCTCATGACATCATAAAGAAAACTCTGGCTGCGTGGATTTCAACGTGCAGCAGAAAATGTCGAGGAACGTATCCAACATTTGGAACCCCCCAGTGCCACAACAGAGCAGAAACAATTGGCTTAAGAGTGGAAACCAAATGAGCATTGCTGCAAAACTGAAAGAAAATGGAAGATTTGTTATAACTGCAAGAAAGGATTCTGATTACACACAGGCAGCAGAACTGAGTCACCCGATGAGTAATGCAAACCATGACAAAAAATGGCAGCTTTATATTGTTGGGAAACCAGCGTTCAAAACGTCCCTCTGAAATCCCATTCTGGAAAATCGATCAAACATCTTGTTCAATGATGATCTATAGTGACATTAATACACTCCCCAGACATAATGACAATGATGTGTGTTCACTCTTCCAGGCAATGACGTTCAACCAGGTGATTCAGACGGGGCCTGATGAGGAGGGAGGAGATGACAAGGCAGTGACTGCGATGGGCATCCTCAATACCATTGACACATTGCTAAGTGTGGTGGAGGACCATAAAGAGGTTAGCTGCACAGTTGCTAAGCCTGCTGCCCACACACACACACACACACACACGGCTGAAAGCTCATTTCGGTGCCACTTCCTCTGCAGAAGCCGCTCTGGTCTGTTATAGAGTTCTTGCCAAACACACTAGAGCCACCCACTAGCTGCTGGGAACACACTCTGTTCTCTCCACGTCCAGTGACTCAATAAGGCTGAGGTAGACACTAGAAATAGTCCGAGAGCACGTTGCCACCATGTCTGCTGAAACACAGGACTGCTGCTGCAGGAAGCCAAGAATCAGATTTGACTGAACTTGTCTTGTCAGGAAGATATTTATTCATGCAGATGAATATAAAAATGCTTAAACATTAAGACTCTTCCCACCATCAAACTCAAAGTAATTATTTTCTGACTTAAGTCATTTTTCTTTTCAGTATTACTATCCAATATTTCTATTTTTATAATTTCTTGTCTCTCGCACGTATTGTTTTTTTGACACACTTCTAACAAAATATGTACTTTCTCTATGTATTCATGACATTTGTATTTTCTCAATTGTATCGTGTGTTCTGTTAATCCCTGTGTTCTTTTTAGATCACCCAGCAACTAGAGGGCATCTGTCTGCAGGTGATTGGCACTGTGCTGCAGCAACACGTACTGGGTAAGCCGGACTGGTTCCTCCCGTGTGTCCACATTCCAGCTGCATGGCACTGTATAAGTCTGTCTTCCTGGGTCAAAGCTGAACTGTCTGTAATAAACTCGCTCCTTTTTTTTTTGTCTTTTCAGAATTTTATGAGGAGATCCTGTCTTTGGCTCACAGCCTGACCTGCCAGCAGGTGTCGCCGCAGATGTGGCAACTTCTTCCACTGGTGTACGAAGTCTTCCAGCAGGATGGATTTGACTATTTCACAGGTAAAGAGGACAGGAGACCTTTTAAATACTTGGCAGCTTTACAGCCTCCTTGTTTTCCTCAAGTGCTGACTGGGCAGCTTCTCTTGCAGATATGATGCCACTGCTGCACAATTATGTCACAGTCGACACAGACACCCTCCTGTCTGACACAAAATACCTGGAGATCATCTACAGCATGTGCAAGAAGGTAAAGAGTTTGTAAACATGCAGTTTATAGATTCAAACTCTGCTCTTGTTTTTGGTTATCTGCCATCATCAGTGCATATCAAGGTTTACACGCACTGCTCTCCTCATGTAGGTCCTGACAGGTGATCCAGGAGAGGATCCAGAGTGCCACGCAGCAAAGCTGTTGGAGGTGATCATTCTGCAGTGCAAAGGCCGCGGCATCGATCAGGTCAGTGCCCAATGAAGATAATCTCATTTAAAGCTTCCTGCCAACCTGGATTCCCACATGCAGGTCTAAACGCCGTCCCTCCCTCCCTCCCTCCCGCCCGCCCGCTCTGAGTAACGCCTGGTGATGCCATCACAACAAGGCTCCGAAGTCACTAGCTAGACTATTTGCAGTTCCCCAGTGGTGGAACAAATTACCCAACTCCATTCGATCTGCAGAGTCCCTTTCCACTTACAAGCTAAAGACCCAGCTTTTTCATGAACACCTCTGCACTTTCGCTCGACTCTTGCTCAAAGCCTTTTGAAGTTTCTGATCCAGCTCTTGTAGACATGTTGTTGATAGTGATGTTAATGACGATAGCATCATGGATCGTATGATGGTGTCGACAGCCTTTTGATGTCGTTAGAGATGTTCGTTTTTAGGTTGATCACATATCTATTAATTTGACTTCGAACAAGAAAACTGGCTTGCCTCGATGTAGCATGTAGGTATTTGAATTGTCATTGTCGTCTTTGCAGGTTGTTCCATTGTTCGTGGCTGCCGCGTTGGAGCGTCTGACACGGGAGGTGAAGACCAGCGAGCTGAGGACCATGTGCCTGCAGGTGGCCATCGCTGCACTCTACTACAGCCCCCCTCTCCTCCTCAACACCCTTGAGAACCTCCGCTTCCCCAACAACACCGAGCCAATCACCAACCATTTCATAACCCAGTGGCTCAAAGATGTCGACTGCTTCCTCGGGTAAGAACGCTGCGACTGTTGACCTTTCTTAACCTCGGGACAAAGGTCCAAGTCCCCATCCTGACAGAAGACGACACCTCAGAAACCCAGCTTATCTTTCTATTCCGCTCTCCACAGCCTCCACGACAGGAAGATGTGTGTCCTGGGACTTTGCGCCCTCATGGATCTCGACCACAGACCTCAGGTTGTCAACCAGGTGGCGGGCCAGCTCCTTCCAGCAGCCATCCTACTGTTCAGTGGCCTCAAGAGGGCGTACGCCTGTCGAGCAGAGCACGAGAACGACGACGAGGACGACGACGAGGATGGGGAGGAGGACGACGACAACGGTAAGGCGCGAGTTTCGCACACGCACTGTTGCACATTGATGAGAGGAGCGAAGGTGTTGAGAGTCCTCTCCGAATGCGCGTAGCTGAGCTGGGAAGTGACGAGGACGACATTGACGAGGAGGGTCAGGAATACCTGGAGATGCTGGCGAAGCACGCGGGAGAGGACGGAGACGACGAAGACTGGGAGGAGGACGATGCCGAGGAGACGGCGCTCGAGGGCTACACTACAGCCGTGGATGACGAAGACAACCTGGTGGACGAGTATCAGATCTTCAAAGCCATACTACAGAGTAAGACGAGCAAGATGCCGGAGATGTGCCGATGCGTCTCCATCGGTATCGTGCCCCCATTCACTGACCTCACTGTCTTATGCCACAGATCTCCAGACCCGTGACCCAGCGTGGTACCAGGCACTAATACAAGCCCTCGATGAGGATCAGGGCAAACAGCTTCAGGACATAGGCACACTCGCAGATCAGAGACGGGCAGCACATGGTGAGCACCAGCTGACAGGCTTCAACAGCTTTCCAATAAAAGTCTGACGCCACGTCTCTGTCTGACAATAAAACCGATTTTACGTGCCTACATTGCTTGACTTTGGTTACTGACCAGACTAGTACGGTGTGTAGGATGTTGTGACATTTTGCAGTCAAATGACAGCACTGTATTTAACTCGTATTCTGCCTCCGAAAACATATCTAGTGGAACTTAAATGAATATATTGAATAAAATAATTGCTAGAGGTCTGGGATTGATAGAGTGTTACAAAAATGGGGCGAAGGGCTGGCTCGTGATTGCGCGCATAAGTGACCGTGGAAGCCAAACTCCTCCGCTGTCTGGCTCCAAATGATTGCAGCATTCATATCCAGGATACATTTCTGGATAGTGGTTGGAAATGGATGTCATCCCTCTTCATATGTTCCATATCTACCCATTTCACATTATTGCCTGCATTGAAATAAAGCATTTGTGCCCTTGCAGACTGGGATTTTTGTCACTGCCAATTGAATATAGAAAACCCAGTCAGTATGACCTGAAAATACCCTCAATAAAGTTTGAAGAGTTTAGCTGAATGATGAAAACACATGAGGCCTATCTTTGTGTCCTGAGAGGGAAACAAAAAGTCTACAGGGATAGTGAGAGGAAAATGCAATTTCAGATAATGTGCAAAATGCTGAATATTGGTCTAATAACATTACCAATAATGATAAGTCATCATTCTGACCTTCTGCTGCTCGTCTAATTTCAGAATCCAAGATGATTGAGAAACACGGCGGGTACAAGTTCACGGCGCCAGTGGTGCCATCTACTTTCAACTTTGGAGGCACGGCTCCAGGAATGAATTGAGTCATCTGTACTACTTTTTATTACTCTGTGACTGATTGTAGTGAAGTGAAAAAAAAGCTTGTGTTGTTCCCTTAAGTAGTGGTTCCAGAACTGGTTCTTCTCAGTCATTCTTCAATCTTGTCAAATGGGGAAATAGCACCAGAAGATGTGGGAGAGCAACCAAAATGCAACCAGTGGCTGGGGAAAACAAACCAAGAACTTGAGCACGATGCAAGAGGAGAAGCTCTGAACAACGTTGTCTTCTGGAGCCCGGTGTCAAAGGGATGTCACGACGGCAACTCTTTGTTTTTCTTTTCTTTCCCACTTAAACAAAATTGGGGGATTAACAGTCAGAAATCGATAATGGGACTTAATACTTCATTATCACTGTTGTGGCCATTTGGCTGTAATAAGATTATACCTCTGGTAGTGGTGATATCTACGTTATCTGCATAAACACTCAAGTTTATGTACATACAAGCCAAGGTTATTGATTTTTCAGGTAGCCTTGACAAAACAACCAGAGGCGTTTGTAAGGTGTCAGCAGCTGTATTCATATGTAGCATATTGGATACTTCATAGCACTATGTGATGCCTGATCTCTGTAAAATAATGACTAGCACTTTCATATTGTTCAGGTCTCCTAGCCTTCTGTATCAGACTGCAAATTTTTTAAATTGAAGACTATTTAAACTGAAATCAGATGTAACTTTGTTACTTAGCAAGCGACTTGTGTACGTACAGGCTCGTTGTCACACATCTGGTTACAGAGTGGATCACTGGGCAACATGGAAACATTGATTCAAGGAGACAATGGACGCTCTCGGTGTCCGCTGTGGCCACAGGACGTGTTTGTGAGCACTGACAGTACAATTGGATACATCATGTGAAGCATGTTCAATTGGACTTATCGTGAAGGTCTCAAGCTTTTGGTTGGTGTATGGATGAACCATCTATATATACAACAACATATTAAAAAAAAAAAAAAGCTAAGGGAATTCAAGACTGTGTGTGTTCCTTACGCGGTCACTATACTTTCCACCAGAGGGCGCTGTTTCCCTTCAACCATCCACACCAGGCCTGCTCCCTAGACAGGCTCTGAGACAAATACGATTGGGCCCTTTTATTATTTGATCAATCCCGTTCATTGTGGAGGAACCCGTAAAAATAATAAGGTACATTGTATAAACGCTGCCGTATAAATCGGTTTGTAATCCCACTGTGAAAATTGAATAAATTGAGGTCAGGGAAACTGAGGATACACAAACTTGAGTCTCATAACCTTGTCTTGTGATCCAGTTCTAACCAATTACCTGACAACACTTTAGTAATGTAGGATGTGTCCGTCATACTGTGTCCACAAGAGAACACAACAATTTGTCTGAGTCAGTCTAACTTACTGGAAAGATTCTTTACACATTCATTGTAGTCACAAGATGTCAAATGGGGAAACCCATGAAGTCATTTGTGGTCTGTGATGTGGTCATTTATTTTTTTGTTATTTAAAGGTGCAGTTTGTAAGATTTCAGTTGATTTTTGTCGCTTCTGTTTATAGAAATGGAATGACAAAAGTTATATTGATTTTTTTTTTTTTTACAAATGTATAATCACCCCAATGTATGACTTGCTTTTTAATAACCCTTAAATTAGCCCCTCAATGTATATTTACACTAGGGGCGGGGTGGGGCGGGGCACCAATAGTCCAACATGGACATACTAAAAATCTTTTGAGTTTTAATAACTGAGGGCTACCATAGGTTCTCTTGCATGCTCGGAGGGGTAATACCGAGGTGATCGATACAACATGCAATTACTCCACTAGATGTCACCAAATCTTACACACTGTACCTTTAACCTGTAGCATCAAAATAACTGATGATGATTTATAGTGATTTAACTATCAAAGTATATCGAGATTGAACTGATTCTAACCATAACTTCTCTGTTTTATGTGTAGTGCATAACACATCATTCACAGTCTATGTATCTCAACTAATTTAATATAATTACTTATCATTTAAGAATGAACATCAAATGCAAAATTAGACGGTCCCTTTCCAGACCATGACATAATTATTAATGCTTGACATCAATATATACACATCTTGAAATGAAGCCAGTGCAACTTGAAATAATTTAAGCTATATTTAGCAATTCTATATGATTTGTGTCATTGTTGGTTTTTTAATTTTATGACATTTGCGTAATGTGGCACACAGTAATTTAGGAGCTACAGAGTAATACTTGAGCCAATATGGACTTTTTAAAAGTATTCTGACTCTATACGAACATAATAATCAACAGATGAATGAATACTGACAGTATCTGAGTTACCACATTTCCTCAGTTTGACATCTGTGTGAATTTACTGCTACATTTCCTCTGATGATGTCATTAGCCAGCTTTTCCGCTGACGTGCCGTAAAGGCCGTTCAAACATTAGATGGTGCTGTCATCACACTTCTCTGTGCAGTCACTTGGTAGTGAGGACCGCACATTTGAAAACCTCATACGTTTGTCTGACACACACACACACACACTCGCACTCATTCAGACACATACACACACATACACACAGCTCCCGTGACCATACCCAGAGACAATATGTGGCTTCGAGAGGAGCTGTTGAAGGTCATCTGGCACGCCTTCACCGCTCTGGACGTGGATCATCGAGGGAAAGTGTCCAAGTCTCAGCTAAAGGTCAGTTTCTCTTGTTTCTCACTTCATTTAACTGACATTGTGAACTTGTGAAACTCTGACTGTGTGGCCTCAGCATCACTTCTCATTAGAGCTGTGGTGGGCCCCTTCAGACACACTCTCTCCAGATGAATGTAAAACTGTATTTGTCAAGCTGCAATGAAAAGTAAAGATATTGAAGCTTCTTGATGCAGGGCCTTGCAGAGGGTGGGGGCGGAAGTAGGAATGCGTGTGAGTGTGTGTGTGTGTTGGGGGGGGGGGCAACGGCAACGTGTCCCGATTTCAAAACACTCCACCCACAGCGTATCACTGTAACATGTTGAATGACAGTGACCATGTTCAAACACATGGAAACATGTTGGACCAAGACCACATGTACGTATAACATGAGTCAGCAAGTCAGCTGAGCTACAGACTGTTTATACTCTATTAGTCGATTTGAGTAGTAGAAACCATTTAAGAGCAATTATTAATTTGCTTTTATAAGTGCAATAATCCCATGATTGTTCAAAGCATTGTTTTCACTTTGCTGGAATGGGTGTTATATTTACATCAGGTAAAGATTTCACACAAAAAACAAAAGCAGATTTTGCAGAAGTTCATTATAGGTCATTTGTTTTTCGGAGCATTTCCAATCATCTCTTTTACGTGTGTTTCTAACAATGATTTGAATAATGAATCACATCAGATGCGTTTTGGGGACTGACATTTACGACTGTGAGGACTTAAAGAGTCAGTCTACCCAAAGTTTGAGTGTCCGATGTTCTAATTTACCTCCTGTTCATTTGTTTCACTTTCATCTGAGTTGTATCGTTGTTTGTGTGTTTAGAGATTGATGGTGTTTTTCGGTGCGTCAGCCTGAGTGAAAGAATTAGTTCTTTATGTGCAGTCTCTGACCTCAAGGCTCCCGCACAGTTTTCCATCTCTCTCCCACACTTTGGACTGAAAAGGAAAAATTCAAATGTTCTCCGATTGATTTGAGGCGGGAGAGTTTAAATCATCCGCCATTAACCCTCCAGCTCGTTTGATATAGAGACCCGTGACTGTGTATGAGGTCATACAGTTCAAAACACACCTGCTGGCTGCAGCCCTCTGTTCTCACACCCAGAAAGTGCAGCATGTAGCTTTAGAGTCTGGAGAGGATGCTCATGTGTGACGACACAAGTGACGCTTGACCGGTGAAGCCTGCAAATATCAGAAAGTGGGTTTTTCATGTGTGACAGCAGCATCTTCAAACTGTAACTCAGACCCTGAGTCCCAGCTTTTAAAGGTCCAGCGCGTAAATGTTATGGTGAAATTGGCAGATCTGGATTATGAAATCCTTTAATAACACCAGTCACCAGAGTGAATGAGTGAACTGTTGTTTTCATTACAAGAATCAGACATTTATTTTAACCTCAGGAGCAGGTCCTAGTCTACTGCTTTACCAGTAGATGTCACTGAATCCTACACACTGTTACTTTAACCTGCCGTCACTGACTTATTCCGTCACTTGTTGTGGTTCTGCAGGTGTTGTCTCACAACCTGTGCACGGTGATGAAGGTCCCTCACGACCCCGTGGCCCTTGAGGAGCATTTCAAGGACGATGACCAGGGGCCTCTGTCCAACCAGGGCTACATGCCCTACCTCAACAGCTTCATCCTGGACAAGGTGAGGAGGACGAAGCTGGTCTGAGAAGCTGAAAGTCACCGATGATGGTTACAAATCAGGATGAGCGATTCCCACACACAATCATTGGACTTTAAAGGTGCAGTGTGTAAGATTTGGTGACCTCTAGAGGTGAGGTTGCATGTTGTATCCGTCACCTCACCCCTTTCTAAAATTCCATATTACAAATTCGAGCAGAAAGATTTTCATTTAGACTCGTACTGAGAATCGGTCACAACGTTTTCAGCCTCACTAATGAACGGCCTCAGGCCTGGAAAACCAATATCAGTTAACCCACATTGTAAAGTACCTTGTGCGCGGTTGACAATACTGGAAAAGCAATTTATATATACTGTAAATACTCTCACACACACTCACACACACACACATTCAGACAGTGATGGTAGATGACTTATCATGACATATTTGGCTTTGAGGAAATGAAGCAACTTCATTGTTAAACTCACATGAACCCCTTTGTTTTACTCTGTGTAATCTGCTGTGTCTTAAGTTACGAACAAAATACCACTAATGTACATTCAACTGCCCCGGGAACTCATTTCAAACAGCGCAAACACATATTTCATGTTATAAAAACGGACTCCCGGTGTCCCGTTCTAAAACTGCCCGAGTCTCTAAACTCTCAGGTTTCTCCTCCCTTCCTCTCTCTTCGCCTCTGACCTGAATAAAAATGAGGAGTTTAAAGGCATCCGATTCGAACCTCACGTCCAGCAGCAGCGGAGCCTCTGAAAGGACACAAACAGCAGCCCCCCCCCCCAATTAGCATTTGTAAACACACAGGCTTCGCCGCCCGTGAGACTGTGACTCTCACCGTGTTGACATGAGGCAGGAGAAAATCCATTTGTCGCGCCAGCGGGACGGAAATCCGCGTAAACACGTCGGTCCCTTCGGAATCAGACGAAATCAAACTCCTGAAAATCAACGACGCGTCCTAACGATGTGATCGGAGGAGACGAACAAACTCGTTTGCATATGGACAATCAAACCTCGGTCTCCAGTTTCGGCCCCCAGGGCTTTGACCTGGACGTTGAGCTGCATGTACTATTCGCCAAGTCCAGAGTTAAAGAGTGAGCTCACTCCTCCGCTCTCACACCATGAGTGTGCACAGAGTCTGGCAGTGCACATAAGCAATGCACCAAGGTTGAGAACCTAAAGTGCCCCATGCGAGTGGAACACAGTGCTGATGTTGACTCCGGCTTTACCTCCATGTTGGTCCCTTCCCAATTGGCCACACATGCATTCAGATACAGAAAGCGGAGCATCAGGCACAGCTGACGGCGAAACGCCAGCGATACCTATGGGATGGAATCCGTTGTCGGCGGCAACAGGCGTCAAAAGCGAAGGAATGGATTCTGATCAAAAATCCGACCGGAGAGTTCCACTCCGTCCGCAGACTTAAATTGGCAAGAGGTGATGACATGTTTTTGTACGTCGGCCCAGAGGCTCAGGTCGCCCCGGCTCCCTCGGTAAAGACTTGAAGGCATTTTCACGTTGGATTTCTAAATGGTCGCTGAAGTGCAGGATACTCCCGTGACTTGTTCAGTCAGATGATTTTCCCAAACCGACAATGTCTTAAAGCACGAAAGTGCCTGTGAAAAGTTTTTTTAAAAGCTAGCGCCGGGCCGTGGATGAGGTCATGCCCGGGGTCATTGGACTTTTCCCGTGTTCTCAGGTGAGGCAGGACTTTGACTCGCAGGAGATCGACATGATGTGCTGGACCCTGTGCTGCAAGAAGAACGTCTCCACCCAACATCTGCTCATCTCAGACGACGACGCTCACAAAGTCTGGTGCATTTTCAACTTCCTGTCCGAGGACAAGTACCCCCTCGTTATCGTCTTTGAGGAGGTGAGGGAGGATCCGTGTTATTTTCACGTGACAGACGACAGTTTAAAAAGTGATACATACGATGTGGGTCTTATAACACCCCCCCCCCCCCCCCCCCCCCCCCCCCCCCCCAGATGGAGTACTTCCTGCGTAAACTGGTGGACACCATGGGCTGTGAGTGGAGTGAGGAGAAGTTTGCGGACTACAAGCAGCAGCTGACCCCAAAGAACTGGCTGACAGCGTGGGAGCTGATAGAGCTGGTGGGGATGGGATACTTCAGCAAGGGCATGAACAGGCAGACGCTGTCGCTGGCCATCGACGAGGTCTATCAGGAACTCATACTGGACGTGCTCAAACAGGTGTGGCGCAACACCGGTCCTACCTCATACCATTTCAGATTATTCTAGGATTATATTGTATTATCATATTATATTATCATATATGTCATATTATTTTATATTATATTACATTATTAGGTTATATCATTATTTAATATGTTATTATTTTATGTCATATTATTCAATATTATATTATATCATATTATGTCATATTATGTCATATTATGTTATTAAATTGTATTATTGTTAAATTAAATTATGTTATGTCATGTTATGTTATGTTATGTGATGTTATATCATATTGTATTATATTTGAAGGTACAGTGTGTCATTTTAAAAAATGTCTGTATTTCCATGTATGTCAGTAGAATACACTGTAATAATGTGTTCACTCACACTCTGGTTTCAAGGGTTACATGATGAAAAAAGGCCAGAAGAGGAAGAACTGGAACGAGCGCTGGTTTGTCCTCGCGCCCAACTCACTGTCCTACTACTCGAGTGAGGATCTGCTGGAGAAGAAGGGAAACATCATTCTGGACCGAAACTGCTGCGTGGAGGTGGGCGAAGCATTTCAGTGTGTAGAGAAGTGTAAAATACAGAGAAGAATAGAATAGAATAGAATGCCTTTATTGTCATTATACACAATGTTCAACGAGATTGAAGGACAACTCTGGTGGTGCTAAGAGGGAAAACAACAGGGGTACCCTAAATATAAAGTCTATAAAAATAAAATTAAAAATAATAAAAATAATAAAAATAAAATAGGATCTCTGCACTGACAATAACAGAGAGTTGTTTACATTTCTCCAGAATGAGCTCTTTATGTTTTACATCAGGGGCAGGTCCTCTCTACAGAGGCCGCCATGTCGCACCACCATGTTTGTACAGTAGCCCAGAACGGACACACTTAACATCCAGCTAACTAACAGGTGATCATAGGCTCACCATTAGATGTCAGCAAATCCAATGCACTTCACTCTCCGCGTAATGTTTTGCGATGGAATCATGACATATAAGGAAGAATGACCATTATTTTTTGCATTTATGCTGATGTGGCTGTTTTGCCCTCCTCAGTCTCTGCCTGATAAAGACGGGAAGAAGTGTCTGTTCATCATCAGGTGCCCAGAGCGAAGCTTTGAGATCAGCGTATCAGATAAAAAGAAGAAGCAGGAGTGGATCCAAGGTACCGACGAGTCTTTTTTTGTTTTATTTTTTTCAGTTTTTCCACATGATATTCGTTGATGTGTCAGATCGTTGTGTTTGGTGAGTGGATGACTCTGTCTGGCGTCAGTGCTCCAAACCTGCGTCCAGCTGCTGAGGCTGGGGCTGCAGTCTCCTCACCGCGAGGCCCGGCTGAAGCGCAGGGAGCTCCGGCAGAAGCAGCAGGCGGAGGAGGAGGACATGATGATGAAGATGAAGCAGCTGCAGACGGCTAACGAGCACAAGCAGAGGCAGCTGGAGGCCATGAGAAAGGTGTGGCTCAACGGGGAGGGGGGGGGTCATCAGCTGACATTGGCACAAAGGGTCAGAATTGCTCTGTGAGGGTCCGATTCTCTCGGAAATTTAAATTAAATCAATACAGTATCCGAAGTAATGTATTATTGTTTTATATATTATTTTTCAATTTAAAAAAAATTCAAATTAATTTTAAGTATTTTTTTAGCTAACAGATCCATATTACCTGTACTGCACCAAGCCACTAGGGGGTGATTTGCGATTTTTTTTTTCTCCCATTTTTCTTTCTTAAAAAAATTAGAACAAGAATGGAGGAAACATTTTGAGCGATATCATGTTCCACTGAAAAACGATCAATCTTAAAAACCTCAATTTTAAGATTTAATGGAATATTGTTCTATCACTGTGGCAACCGCTGCCAACGACATCACAATTTACCATTACCATTAAGACTACGTGAGTATTTGCAGCTGCAGAACACCCAATTAAAAAAGGAAGTAAAACCTGCTATGCAAAGACACTTGGTCAGTTGTTCTGCAGGTGCAGCAGATTCTTAACAACCACTCACTTCTCCTTTCTCTCTGACAGATGGTCCATTTGTTTATCTTTACCAGCCGCATTGCCCATTATGTCAAAGGTCACATGAGGTTTTTATATGTCCTGATTTTTTAAGATTTAGTTTTCACCAAATATGCATTGACATTCCGCAGTAGACTAATTGTTGGCAGCTTGATTCAGGTTTTTTTTGTGCGTTTTAATTATTTTTATTTTTTAGAGAAGTGACACCTCTTCTCCGTTTACACAGAAAATGGAGGAGGCTGCAGCCAAAGCAGCGTTAGAGGAGAGCAGGCGGCAGAGGACTCAGACGGACCTACAGGATCAATACAGACTGGACCTGGAGAGAGAGAAGATGGTAAACAGTGAAAGTGAAACCCTGCACCCCCACATGGTCCGATCTGAGGTTTAGGATGAAAATAAAGTTTAAAGAGGGTTTATTTTTACCCTGTGAAGTCAGCACCCATCTGTGCCTCTGTCCTTCCAGGAAATGAGCTAAAAATAGTTTTTATTGTAGATCCCATGATGTGGAGTCATCGTCGTCATAGGGTCACGTCCACTGACTGTAAACGTTCCCACAGTTTGGGAACATTTGGGCTCCACCCAGTGTTATTTAATGTGTGGAACTGGGTGGACACAAAAATAACATGTGCATATTATATGTAACAGATTTTCTGTTTTAAGAAAGGATCTCACTAGAAGTGTGAAAACTTTACTTCATTTTCTCATGAGGTCAACTTGAACTCAAAATAATATTTGTTTTCTTCTAATCTGGTAGAACTTTCCTTTCTTTATAAATGATAGAAATAGCAAAAAGTTATATTGAAAAATAGAATAAATTCTTTAAAAACCCCAAAATATCTCTTCAGATCGACATGCCATTATTACTTGTACATGCATTGATTATAAAATGATTGAAATTTTATATATAACCGGCCCGTCAGAGTGAGATGAAACGACACGAATGCCGATTTTTGAAATAAAAGTAACTGCTATTTCAAATGTGTCCACGAGGGGCTGCACACGACACTGTCAAACAGTTTCAGCTGTGTATTGGTAATTGTGCTGTGATTTCACCGGTTTAACTCACGTTTGATAATTGACATTTTGATGAGAATCATTTTCTGTTTGTTTAAATTACTGAACTCAAAATGGCCTCAGGGTTTCAGGGTCATGATTCAAGTTCACGCTGACCAACAGCTAAGGAGGTTTAGTCCTGGATGTGAAGATCTATCAAGTATTCATTCATGTGTTTAAAATCACAAGTGTGTGTGTGTGTGTGTGTGCACGTGCGCGCGCGTGTGTGTGTGTTCAGGTGCGTCAGCAGATGGAGCAGCAGGTGGCGCAGAAGTCCAGTGAGGCGGAGCAGTATCTGCATCGAGTGCAGGAGCTGGAGGACATGTACCGTCGGCTGGAGGAGGCCTTAGAGGACGAGAGGCAGGCCAAGCAGGACGAGGAGGCCATGAGGAAACTACAGGCCAGGTCACACACACACACACACACACACACACACACACACACACACCTCCACCTCCCTCTGTTGGTAGAACCGTCCATGAAGCTTCCCCGTGCTCTCCCTCACCACAGACTGCTGGAGGAGGAGGCCTCCAAAAGGGCCGAGCTGGAGCAGATCTACACGCAGCAGCAGAGGGCGCTGTCCCAGACCGAGGCTGAGAAACGGGAGCTGGTGGCGGAGCAGATGGCCAAGGAGCGGGAGCTGCAGACGGCCATGCAGCAGCTGGACAGACTGGGGAGGGAGCGCCAGGGAGCGGTGGAGCAGTACCAGGTCAGAGGTCACGTGTGGGGGTCCACGCACCGAGGCGCTGGTTTGAATCCAGGTGGTTTTATTCCCTTTGTTTGATTGGCGGCAGACAGAGGTCACGTGTCTGGACACACAAATACTCCACTGTCTAATAGGACTTCAGAAATGTTGGAATTTTTGTTTCAAGCCGTGTAAACAGATGCGCTATTCATTTCTGTGTATTCTTATATGTAGTGAAACACATGGGAGTTGACGTTTATTTGAAGGAGCAGTTCTTTTGAAAGGGAAGCGCTCATTTCGTTCACCTGCGCCCTCCTTCCTTTGCGCCTCACGTACAGGAAATGTCCAAGAAACTGGAGCGAG
>JAFBJT010111447.1:49813-62443 GCA_016785325.1 Chascanopsetta lugubris | reverse complement strand
ACAATCCTGAATGATCCAGGTTTGAAAAGTAGCTCATTCTTATTGAGAAGAGGCCGATGGTTGATTCTGCTCAGAAATGAGTTTTTCATATTTCCACGTATTTACAAACTTTAGTTGGGTTAAGTTTAGGCCCCCGACGCTCTACAAGCTGGATTCATGCAAGTGTCACAGTAAAGAACACAACACAACACAACACCAACATAACACAGTACCAACACAAAACAACACAACACATCGCTACACAATAACATAACACAACGACACAACATAACACAACACACCATGACATAACACACCATGACAACACACCACAACACACCGTGACATAACACAACACACCACAACACACCATGACATAACACAACACAACATAACAGACCATGACATAACACCACACAACACAACACACCATGACACAACACACCATGACACACCACAACACAACACACCACAACACAACACACCATGACACACCACAACACAACACACCACAACACAACACACCATGACACACCACAACACAACACACCATGACATAACACAACACAACATAACAGACCATAACACCACACAACACAACACACCATGACATAACCCCACACAACACAACACACCATGACATAACACCACACAACACAACACACCATGACATAACACCACACAACACAACACACCATGACACAACACACCATGACACACCACAACACAACACACCACAACACAACACACCACAACACAACACACCACAACACAACACACCATGACACAGCAGCACTGCTCTGTCAGTGTCTCACCCCTTGTTGATGAGCGGTGGGGAGGTGGGGGACATGGACGGACACTGTTTCTTGGCCGGAGGGGGCGGAGGCAGCGGCGGCGGCGGAGGAGGCGGCGAGTCCCGCTCTTCGTCCTCCGAGGAGCTGTCCAGTGTCAAGTCGATCACTTCCACTTTCTTGCCGCCGCCGCCGCCGCCATCACCGCCGCCGCCGTGGCTGGACGACGAGGAGCTTCGCTGATCTGAGGAGGAGGACGTCCGACACGAACCTGGGGAGGAGAGGACGCGCACGGTGTTTACGCGACAGTTCACACGCGACACGGGAGGACGCTCGAATGCACATACACACGTCGGCCCTGCTCTCATGTGATGATGCACTATGTTTGTTACTATGGCGACAGGCAGTTTACTCTGGGCCCTGCTGACTGATGCTTCACCAAATGAAAACTGACAACGCAGAAACAAAGGAGGGAATGTAAAAGCACGCCCCCCCCTCTCTCTCTCTCTCTCCTCACCACATCTCTTTAATCCTCATTTAATCACCTCCAGCCTTCTCAAACCCCCCCCCACCCCCCCACCCCCCCGCGCGCCTCCCCCGCCACCTCCCTGTCTCACCATCCACCCCATTGTTGTAGGAGGCAGAGGACACCTCCTGCACTTCCTTCTTCGACCTCATGGGGGCCCAGCTGCCGTCCTCCTTGAACTGGATCTCGTCGCAGTCCGTGCAGCTGTTGAGGATCTCCACGAAAAGTCTGAGAACAAAGATAAGACAGAGATAAGACGTTTCTCACTCGCACACACACACACGTTCAGATCACACACATTGCGAGTGGTGTTTTTTTTAAATAAAAGGAAAAGATTTTAAACATTTAAAACCTTGAAAGACAAGATATCTCATAACTCCAGTGTCTCTTGGCGCTATACGACTGAGACATACATGCGCTGCACTTCAGAGGAAGTCAGGAAGTCCAGCAGCTTCCGAGAAGGTCACATGATGAGAATTCTAATAAACGATACCATACAGGAGAAAAGACGGTTCCAACAAATGAATGGACTCAATTCAAAAGAAACACGCTGGGACTTTTACTGTGAAGGAGGAACAGGAAGTGATGCAAATATCAGTGATGGTTTGACTTTTTATTCTCATAATGCAAAAATAAAAACATATATATATATATATATACATTCCTCTTCTGAGTGACTTTGACTCTTTTATAAAACCGTCATCCAGAAACGTGTGTTTGTCATTTCAAATCACGTTTGCTTTGATCTCAGCCTGATTCTGTCTCTTGTTTCTGTCCATCATCATTTCATCTTCTCCTCCCTTTCTTTATCCTTCTATATTTGTTTTTCAAAATGTCCTTTCATTCACATTGCACTGTTTCTCATCTGACATGTTATTAAATCACCTCCCGTTGTTTGTAACGCGCTTTATAAATAAATCTGACTCCACTTGCAAACATTCTCCAGACTATCAAACGACTCCTTTGATGTTTCCACTGTTTTGTCCTTCTGTCTGAGGGGAAGACGTGACAGCTCAGCATCTCGTCTGTCCTTCTCTGAACTTCCTGTGCACCGCTTGGTAAGGGGTCGCCCGCGGCGGGGGCGGAGTCAGACGGCGTGAGACCTACCCGTCGATGATGAGGTGCTCGTACGGCGCCTTCTTGTCGCACACGGGACAAACCCAGGTGGGCTTCTTCTCGTTCATCTGGATGTAGAGCGTGGCGTCGAAGCACTGCAGGTGGGAGCACGTCAGCGCCCGGCACGGGATCATCAGCCGCATCTTCCCCAGCTTCACGCGCACACACACACACACACACACACACACACACACACACACAGTCAGGGTGTGAGAGAATGCAGCAGCAGAGATGCAGGTGGTACAAACATGACAAACCCACATGGAGGAGATTTGTGATTGAGGGACGAGGAGAAGACGTGTTGAGTCGTATTCAAGGAGAAAGGAGCGAGCAAAGAATGGACAGACATGTCGGGACAAAGACGGGATGTCTAAACACTGGAGGAGTGTGTGTGTGCGCGCGCGCGCGCGTACGTGTGTGTGTGTGTGTGTTTACCGGGCAGAGCAGCGACACTCGAAGGCTGGTGGTGGCTATTTCACTGTCGGGGTCGGCTGTGAGCTTCTCTTTGACTGAAGCACAGAAGCAAAACAAACATGATGAGTGACACAAACAGCTGCGTCCTACTTTGACTTTAAAAGTAGGACGCGCTGACACCTTGTGGCCGTGTTGCATGCATGTGGTGGTGGGATTCCCGTTGCTTCTGGCAGCCTTCAGCTATCAAAACATCTCACAAGGTATTTTGTTTATATGTTCTGCGCCACAGTGAAAACATGATGCAACATGGCTGCCTCCACAGAAGGATCTGCTCCTGCTATAATAATAATAATAATAATAATAATAATAATAATAATAATAAAATACATCTTATCACATCATATACATATGTCTCTTGTCTCTAGTCGGTCGCTCTTCCAGGTTAAATGATACAAACTCTAAAGAAAATCATTATTTCTACAAAAGATGTAAAAATCAGACAAGACTTCATTTCATAAAAACATAATGGAAACATGGAGTGCGTTTGTTTGCCTCTGACAACAAGTGCAGTGTCCATCTAGAGCCGCTGTTTACAGTGACCCCTCGGTGACCTCGGCCTTCGACGGTTCATCTTTGAGGTTGGGGTTGTACTTAAGAGTTGCGTTCAGGAGCCAAATTTGACACACGTGTTGAGATATTCTGCATACTGCACCTTTAATATTGAATATAATGTGAAAAGCAGAGGGAAGGGAGGGAGGGAAGGGAGGGAGGGGGGGGGGTCCTTACTGAGAGCCCTGGAGTGGTCTGGGTTCCTGATGCCTTTCCCTCGTAGTCTCTGTAACAGGACTGTGGACGACTGCTGCTTCACCAGGTACACGGCCATGGAGTAACACTGTGGACAAACAGGAAGTCAAACAATAAGGTGATGATCCCATGAGCTCTCGTGTACCTGAGGGGGGGGGGGGGGGGGGGGGGGGGGGGGGGGGGGGGGGAGTAGTGGTGATGTGTGCAGCAGCTGGGTCCAAAACAAATTTCCCTATGGGGGGGAAACAAATGATATTCTGCTGAGGCCAGTATGACCTTCAGTGACTTCTCCTGTTTGTGAAATGGTGAGTCAGGCTCCGCCCCCTTCTGGATCAGCTGACACCAGAGAGAACCTGCAATCTGTGACAAAAGCTTTGATTATCAATAACACAACCTTCACTCAGGGAGCATCTCGAACAGCCACCGTCATTTGGGAGAGTTTTAAATTGCATTTTATTTTTGGGATTTTCCGGCCTCATTTTTTCGTAATATTATTCATAATTTCTAAAATTACATTTTTTTATTTTTTTTATTTATTTATTTATTTTTTTTTTTTAAAGGTGCAGGGTGTAAGATTTCAGTCATTTGTGTCACTTCTAAAAACATTGGTAAAAATATACGAAAAAGTACATATTTACATTTCTATGAATTTATAATCACTTCAATGTAATTTTTCCCCCCATTACCCTTAAATGAGCCCAAGAATGTATATTTACATATTTATGAGCGGACCCTCTCTATGGCGGCCACCATGTTTTTACAGTAGCCCAAAGTGGACATACCGAACATCTTTTAATGACAACCATAGATTCTCCTGAAGAGGAGTGCGGATGGACGCAACATGCAACCTCACCTCTAGATGTCACCAAATCTCACAGGCTGCACCTTTAACTGCACCGTTTCTCAGTTTCAACACCACGTCAGCGGCCATCACGTCTGCATGAGGCTCTTCGGCTCTTACCCTTCCGATCTCTGCGGTCCACGACACCACGATGGTATTGGGAACAGTGGTGGACAATCTGACCAATGAGGTAATGTTGATGGGCCGGCTGGGCCGCTTGGGCTCCACGCCGTTTTTGGTTGGAGGAAGATAACCCTGCAAAATGACGACACAAGCAGTATGTGAATTCCTTTCCTATCCTGAAAAAAAACAACAACAACAACAACAAAACAATCACGTCTGTCTCGGTGTTTGACTGCGAGCCGTTTACCGGCAGGTTACACGGTTTCCCGTTGACTTTGACGCAGAGATTGGGCGGGAAATGATCTTCCTGAGGACAGCTCGTCTCCGACAGGCAGAACCGCAGCTGAACTTGGACTGAGAAGTCGCACTTGGTCCCCGAGATGTCCCTGCGAGCACAGACACAAGTTTATCACCGGGCGTCTGCGGGGGCACGTACGTGACTCTGCCACCAATGATTCACGAGCCACCGACAGAGCGGCCTCACATGGAGCTGCTGATCTGCTGGACTTGCTGTGGCGTTAATGCGAAGGCGAAACATGTCTCCTGAAACCGCTGGCTGCTGTCTGATGCTGCAGAGGGGGGGGGGGGGAGGGGGAGGGGGGCGGGGGAGAGGGGGAGGAGGGGGGGGGGAGAGAGAGAGAGAGAGAGGAGATTAATCTTTAATCACTGCGAAGATTACGGATAAAGACGATTATGAACTAGGTGTTGCTTTCCAACGTTCACGGTTCTTTGATCATAAAAACACGATCCTCGTGAGTCCTGCTTTAACTCCTCCTTTGATGTTAGCGTGTTACCCGTTACCACCGGTGGACAGGCTCCTGACGGAGTCCCACTCCGGAGGTGGACAAACTTGCAGTTCACAGGGTGGCCACTTGGGGCCGGGCTTCAAAAGAGAGCCAATCCCCATAGACTGCCATGTTCAGAGGGTCAACGTTAGAGGAGAAATGAAACGTGTTTAAAGCCCGGTGAGGCCTGCGGGTGCTGGGACAGCACCATGGGCCCACCCCCAGGTGCCCCGCCCCTTTGCCCATTTCTGGACGAACCAGGAAGTAGGAGGAGTGAACCGCCCACGACGAGCCTTCAAAGCCCTCCGGAGGAACCTATGGGGGACGTCGAAGACGCTCCGACCGTCTTCGACAGTGTAAAACTGCTGCGCAGATGAGAAACGGTCAACCTCTGCATAAAAGGCACAACGATCGTGTGCAGTGCAACAACATTTTAAAGGGACAGTACGTGGGATTCACTGATCTAGAGGTGAGTAGTTCCACGTTTCAGCCGGGTATCTCTCACCTCACTCGTCCCTTCCGGGCCTGTAGGAGAACATGTGGCAGCCTTCAGTTCTCATTCAAACTCAAAAGGTGTAATTACGGTCTATTCTGGGCGACCGTACGAAACCTGCTGCTGCAAGATGGCGGCCTCCAAACAGGGAGACCTGTTCCTCGCGTCAACACAAAGGACTCATTATGGAGTAACGTGATCAGAGACTCAGAAGGTCCCAGTAGGATAACGACACATTCCATTTCTGACCCCAAAATCGTACACACTGGACCTTTAACGTCCACACAGAGTGTGTGCGCGCAGCGGCGGCGGCGCGAGCACGTGGGCGTCTCTCGCACCTTGTAATGAAATTTTCAAAGGAACACCTGGACATCAAAACCACACCATCTCACACAGGGGTGAGGACCAGGAAGAAACAGCATGTGTGCGTGTGTGTGTGTGTGTGTGTGTGTGTGTGTGTGTGAGAGAGTGAGTGAGTGAGAGAGTGTGAATGTTCTATTAATAGCCTCACCCACAGGTGCTGGAAATAACTGCTGCTTCTAACATTAAAGAGACAGCCGCTTTGCAAAGGCAGGACAAGTTTGTGAGTTGGTATCAGACGTGACTGTTTGCACAGAAAGGATCTTGGATATTTTACATAAATGTATTCATTCATTCATTCATTCATTCATTCATCCATGCCACACTATCCAGAGCCCTTGTGTGCAGGCCTGAACGCAGCAGGATGTTAATGGGATCTAGAGCAGGGCTGTTAAACTCACGTTCGTGAGTTGAGGGGCCACATACGGTCCATTTTTATCTCTGGTGGGCCGGACCAGTGACATCACAGCAAAGTGACCTATAAACGATGACTACCTCAACTTGTTAAAGGTGCAGTGTGTGCGATTTCCGTCATTTTTGCCTAGAAATATGACAACACAATTAAATACTGACATTTTCATCACTTCAGTGTTTTATTTTTTCCCCCCATTCTCTGAAATGAGGTCACAGACATATATTTCCATGGGGGACGGGGAGTGGGTCCTCTCTACAGGGAGCGCCATGTTTTTACAGTAGGCCATGTTTTTACAGTAGCCCATCTTTTGAGTTTTAATGACAACTAAAGTTGACCACAGCTTCTCCTGCATGTTCAGAAGGGTGAGGGTGATGGATCCGACAGGCAACTGCACCTCTAGATGTCACCAAATCTTACGCACTGCACCTTTAAAGTGCAAGTGAATAAACATAAACTGAGTAGTAGAGGACAATCTCTACACAATTTCGGACCAAATCATTCCACGGGCTGGACTGAATCCTCCGGTGGGCCGGTTCGGGCCCGCGGGCCTTATGTTGGACACCCCGGGTCCAAACACTTCCTTAAACACTGCTTTTAACGGGACACATGATGGACGTCCTCCTCTCCTGTCACAGTTGTGATTGTGTGTGTGTGTGTGTGTGTGTGTGTGTGTGTGTGTGTGTGTGTGTGTTATTTCATGAAACATAATTGCCGAGTCATTTTCAGCCTCCAGGCAGCAGCGGAGATGAGTGGGGAGAATGAAATTTGAAAGAAGAAGAATGAATGACCCATAATGAATCATGATTGCGGCTTTAATTACTTGAACTATCCGTGAGTGACAGCTCAAACACACACACACACACGCGCACACACACACACACGCACGCGCACACACACACACACACACACAGGTAACTTATTTCCATGTAGGCAGATGCGTGGGCTGCAGCCTGGAGTTCAGTGAGATTACCAGAAGTGCGTCAGGCTCCTCCCCTTTCAAACAGCCCTTGTATTTCACAGAAATGAGCCGTCTCTCCTCCCACCAGCTTCCTACTGTACACCGACTGTACGTCTGCCCCCCGTCGGCAGCAGCCCGCACCCTGCACAGACACATCATGTGCACTGAGCCCAGCTTTGCAACTACACTGAGCTCTGCTGCTCTTCCTCCTCCTCCTCCTCCTCCTCCTCTTCCTCCTCTTTGGGCACACGGGCTATAAATAGAAAGTGCTCTCTCACTCTCTCACTCTCTGTCCTTGCTTGCTCTCTCTCTCTCTCTCTCTCTCTCACCCTCTATCTTCATCACTCCATGAGTCTCTCTCTCTCTCTCTCTCTCTCTCTCTCCCTCTCTCTCTCTCTCTCTGTGGCAGAGGATTTGTTACTGGCGTTCCAATGTGTGTGGTTATGGGAGATGTGAAAAGCGTTGAAATGGGCTTTGATTGATGTCTTCCTCTCTTTATCACTCTCTCTCTCTCTCTCTTTATCACTCTCTCTCTCTCTCTCTCTCGCTCATATGCACCCACACTGTTTGACAGTAACTTCCTGTGGTTTAATCCGCCTGAAACACACCGACATCGAACACGTTACTCGTGTGTTTATATTGTCTCACAAAACAATCAATGAATATACTTAGTGTTGTGTTACGTTTTGTCAGGTAGCCTGGGTTTCTGACGTGTTCGAGCTTGGGCCCGTGGGCCAACTGTGGCCCATGAATCATTTTTAATGGTTTTTTAATTGGCCCCCACTAAATTCTAAAAATATAATGGAATGTGTCCCACATGAAATTTGACACGATTGTACTTCTGACTTTTAACACTAGGTGGAGCTGCCGCTTTAGTGCCGATGCCCGTTCAAGTTTATCTCAGCATCAGTGGGTCAGTGGATGGAGCCTTTGAAAGCGATGGTTGCAGGTTCGAATCCAGCCTGAGACAAACCCTAACCCCACTTATTACAAAATGAATTCCAAAAAAAAACAAAACGCACATATAAAGGTACTTTAAAGGTTTGACCTTTTTGGGAATACAACTGACTTTCTTGCAAAGACTGAAAACTGATATTTCTTGGATAAATCTAGATCTAAAGCAAACACATGCTCAGCATCACCAACAGAAACTAACTGGAGGAACATCTGGCTCCGTCTGTTAGAAACCACACTGTCAGCTTATATCTTACAAATCAACATGTAAGTGACAATTATGTCAAGTTATCACATCGATGCTGAAACTACATGAAGATGAAAACAGGCCTTTTATGCCTCACATCAACCAAACCCCCCCCCCCCCAAAAAAAAAGAAAAAAAGAAATGTTTCCATACCATTTAACTCCCGCAGTCACACTGAGAATAATTTCAATAAATTAAGTCTCTACTTAACTTCACCGAGAGACGGCACTAAATTAAAGGGCCTGTGCGCGGAATGCTAATTCCTCTCCCAGTGCATCTAAATGTGGAGTTTTGAGACTAAAAGCCTCGGTACAATGAATGGGAGCTGAAGGCGATGCAAATATGCGGCCACACATGGTGGAGTGACCAGGTATTGATGTGACCTTGGTGTGAGGTTAGAGGTCAGAGGTCGCATTTCTATCGGGTATAAAGATTTGACATCAATCGCGAGGTGTCAGGAACGATGGTGCGAGTGTCTTGACCAGCTTAAAGGTGCGCGCTGTGAACGAACCACAGTCCATCGGCTGGTTTTGCAAATGAATCCACGGGACTTTCTGTCCTTTGCGGGCCGAGGCTGAAGCTGAGCGACTCCTGCTGTATAGCCGCCGCTATACGGCTGCATTCACACTGAGTCATCATGTAAAATGTATGTGTTGGAAAGACAGATGGTGAAAAGGGGAACAGATGGGAAAGTGACCTCGAAAGAGAACCAAGCACTACGGAACCAAGCGGAACGTTCATTCGCTTCCCATTCCAATGTATATCATTATGAAAGCTACAAGGAGAAATATTGATCGTGGGGTTTTTTTGTTTTTTTTTAATGTATTTTACTTAAAGGTGCAGTGTGTAGGATTTGGTGACCTCTAGAGGTTAAGTTGCATGTTGTATCCATCACCTCACCCTCAAGAGCATGCGGGAGAACCTGTGGCAGACTTCAGTTGTCATTAAAACGCCAAAAAATGTCCACGACTATGACTATGTAAAAACATGGCGGCCTCCACAGAGAGGACCGGCTCCTCGTGTAAATATAGATTAATGGGCTCATTAGATGGTAATGGAGAAAAAATAAAACATTGACGTGATTATAAATTCGCGAAAATGTCATTTATCATATGTAAGCGCTTTGTAAAATTTTTTGTGACAAAGTGACAAACATCACCACTGCACCTTTAAATTGAAATAATTGCGATTAAAGACCTTCTCAACGCAATGTATTGTAAATACATTATCACCATGTGTCCATCATCATGATATTAATGGATGCTTCTGGAAACTTTGCACTGATCCCCCCCCCCCCCCCCCCCCCCCCCCCGTTTTAGAACCACGGGACGACGCACACACAGCTATGCTAATGATGCTAGGCATTCTAAGTAGCTGCTGACAGACGGCGTGTTTTGCTGTCAGGGCTCATTCTTACAAAGCCAGAGAGCGACTGGTGGTATTTTGTACCCCGAGTATTTCACAACAGACGTGATCCGATTTCACGGTTTAGCCTAAGAAACGTATTCCGAGCCTGCGGAGGCAATTCAACTCCAGGACAGTAGGTGGCGATAAGCTCCCTTTTAAGCCAGCGAGCACTGGGCCTTTTTCTGGGTTGCTGTTAGAAACCAAACAATCACAAACTGGGCCGTACACTTTACTTCTTGACGCATGCTACGCGCTGTGGTTAAGGAGTTATCCAGAGGCTAACAACACATTCTCCACACGCTAGCATTTAATGCTAATCACCTTTCGAGTCTAAAAGCCCTGGGTGGAGGATGTGGACGGGGTGTAGGGCAACTAATACAGTTTGAATCCGACCAACCATTAACATGCAGGAGTCTTTCAACTCCAAGTGCATTACGCATAAGAGAAATTCAATTTCAGTAGAGGCTCAAATGTTTACATGTATTTAAAAAAAAAGAACAGGTTTAAATCAGACTTACAAACAAACGCAGATGTAAACAATGTTTCTCATGGGTTGCCAGTTTGGTCGCAACTGCTCTCAAGTCACTTGTTAAATTAAGGATGAACATTGATCCTCTGCAGCTTCACCGAAACCTCAAAACGATTCAAGTATTCCATAGTAGGATTACGTAGGAGGCTACCACCGCGCTCAGCTGTGACGCTGTCAGAACTTGCTAGCATGGAAAAAGTGTGTGTACTCCGATTGTGACCTTGCAGTAAATAAAACCCTGGAAAGGCCTGAGCCGTGAGTTCAGCGCTGGTTTGAGGAGAAGATGTGTGAGCTAAGCTTCAGAGAATGTGCTCGGCTCCACGGCCTGAATCCAGCACAACAAAGCGCAGCTGGAGTTTATTAACTTGTTAGTAGTGTTGCTACTTTTTCTGTTTAGTACACTGGAGACACACCACACACACACACACACACACACACACACACACACACACACACACTTCCGAAGTCCTGCCTTAGTGGGGACACTTGCTGACATATTGCAACCACAAGCTCATCAGCTTAGAATAAAACATTTGAATGAAAAGCCAAAACCAAACATCACAAAGATATAAGAGACAACACACTCGCTAATGCAAGTTACTGAAGCTCCTCTTACAAAGGCTTTGCATCGACATCCATTTCATTTGGAACTAGCCAAAGCCTTTACTTTAACCTGAAACCAATATTAATTCAGGTAAGATCACTAATAACAAAACAGGACCTCAGGAATGACCTCATCGGGACCTGGCTCTGGTCCCCACGAGGACACCTGGTCCTGACAAGATCAGTGTTTATGCTGTAACAAGGTCCTTGAGAGGTCATAAAAACGAGCACACACACACACACACACACACACACACACACACACACACACACACACACACACACACACACAAAATACTGTCATGAGTCACTTTTTGGGACATTACATAGACTTAGATTCATTTCCTGCAGACTAAACCTCACCCCGACTATAACCACTTCTTGCCTCACACTGTCTCTTATGCTTCTCTTAACCGACGTACACAGAAATATGCATTTACCAATAAGAGGTGTTTTTGTTTTTGTCACCAATCGATGTCTCCAACGCATCAACAAGCTTATAACGGACAGCCACACACACACGAGCAGTACAACAACAATCACCGTAAACAACGTAACCCGGAGAAAATCCACGCATCACTCGGAAAACGTAAGGAGCCCAGGTCAATTCTTTGCCGCTGCATGTTGAGCGTTGACAGCGGTAATGTTCACATATCATTCACTCGTTTGAACTCACTGTACTGTACAGGATTCTGCTGACGGTGCGCGTCGCGTGCCTATGTTGCGTGTACGCACGTGTACGATTCACGCGTGTGACGGACCTCGCGAAGAACCGCCAAAGCTATAAATGTCATCAGCGCATAAAACGTCATATAAAAGACGAAAAATACCCACTCTCGCATTTTGAAAAACTAGGAAGTTACAATCGAGCGACACGGATCCGCACGTAGAGGGTGCGATCGAGACGCCACACCCCCGACTGTCGACTGAGAACTTTGCAGTAGTGTTCCTCCCGCCTCTCCCTCGCTGCAGTGATTACCCTTCATTATCTGCAGAAGTCCACTGTACACTTACGTACCGACAGCGCTCATTAAGTCATTCCACCGAGCTCACGGGACTACGAAGGCCGGCATGACGACGATCTGCAGCCTGGCCGCCGGCCGCGCCGTCTCTCACCATCTCCATCGATGCGCAGTATATGGCCTGAGGCAGGTATTTCCCACGCTCTCCGTCTTTTCATGAAATCGATTCATTCGAGACATTGAAATCTTTGGGTCACGGCTCGTCTCAAAAGGGGGGGGGGGGGGGGGGGGGGGGGGGGGGGCCGGAACCACAACCACACAGAG